>ML770022.1:0-24825 GCA_009733575.1 Gymnopus androsaceus JB14
GCTGTCAGACACTGAGTCATGCTGTTATCTATTCAGCGATAGGCTGGTGGCAGTCCATATATTTACATACTTATACTGAGCCTGGTATCACCTTTTAGCAATATAATTCCCTTGTCACAATTCCGAGCTATGGTGGATGTTAATGCAAGGCATGGAGCAAAAGCAAATCCATCTTTTACTTGTTATAATCTCACATTCCGATGATTTTTTACTTAACAAGTATTGGGACAAAAAAATGTTCTATGCATTCAAAAAAAGCAACTCTTGTTCATACAAGTCATAATGGTAGTTTACTGTCCTTTTATTACCAGTCCAAGTTGGGTTTTGAGAGTTAAAAGTATCAGTGGTAGCAGCGCTGCCAGTGTCAAAGCATTTCTTGCCAATGCTGGCCAGTGTCAAAGCATCTTTTGCCAGCACTTTCCAGTGCTGGAAGCACTGGGAAATTTATAGATGCTCTGGCAGTGCTGTGGGAGAAAAATCCCAAAATACAGGTTTTGCTGATGGGTCTTTATTGAACGTGGCTTATATTTCCGGAATAGCAAGCATTTCTATCAGGATTCTGTAAACAAGAGATGTATGTCTTGGATACAGTATTCTGGTGGATTTCAAATGTTTAACGTGGACTAGCAAATCCAAACCAACGGAGAGTTATGTTTCCGGCTTATCAATACTGTCACCACATGCTCCTCCGCATTGATCAAGGTGTTTGAGGAGCTGAAACAAGGGAGGTGAATGTTGGCTTGACAGTCTCAAGCTTAATCTAGAAAAATACAAAAGCAAGTTGCTCTTTGTCTCTTGGGTTGTGTCTAATGGTCAACCTATCATCATGGGCTTCAAGATATTGCACACAACAGATGCCTCTCTATGGATAATTCTACTGAACAACCCCCTTGCAGGCAACAACCCTCCCAAAAAAGGAAATTTTTGCAAAAGCTAGTTTGGCAACCCCATCACACTTTTGTCACATATGTTTGAGTGTGATTTTTTTTTTTTCAATTCTTTTGTGTGTTTTTTTAAAAAAAGAAAAGTATCTACTACCTCATGCTTCACTTACTTAAATTGTAACACAAACTGCTCAGATTCCCAAATAGGGCTGGTGGTAGTATCTGAATATAAAGACTCCAGACTTTGGGTGATGCTTAAGCTGAATTAACTCAGATTAGCAGCTCAAATATGGATAATTCTACTGAACAACCCCTTGCTGGCAACAACCCTCCCAAAAAAGAAATTTTTGCGAAAGCTAGTTTGGCAACCCCATCACACTTTTGTCACACATTTTTGGGTTGATTTTTTTTCAAAAAAAAAAGTCAGCCTACCAGCCTCATGCCTCACCTTATTTAAGTTGCAACACAAACTGCTCAGATTCCCAAATAGGGCTGGTGGCAGTATCTGAGATATGTTGGGGTAAATACCCTTCTGTTGGTTGTCCAGCCACTCTGTACACCACATGTACCCCTATCTGCTTCCATATATAAAGTAGGTAGATACAAGTTATCAATCAATTGTTCTTGCCCCCATTCTTGATGGTTGATTCCCTCCTCACTGAGGTTGTACCTGCTGACTGAGCTTGTCTGGCTCTTAACAATATAAAGACTCCAGATTATTTCTGACCTTCACAAAAAAAAAATTAGTTCTGAGGCAAATTTATATGTTGTGACCTCAATGTGACCATGTGTGACCATATGTGACCTCAACTGGGTTGTTAAATAAGACTTGAGCCAAGGGAGTTGTTCAGTAGAATTATCCCTCAAATACTGTATCATTTTGAATTTAAGTTCAGTAACACATAACTCGGTGTACTGAACTGAGGTGATTTCTATCTTGTAAGATGTAACAATTGGTCTTTGAACTATGATTTTTTGACACTTATAGGCTAAATTTGGCAGCTAGCTACACCTGCCACTTGTAAGACCGGGGTCGACGGTCTTGGGAAAGGTACTGAAAGTAGCTTTGTGGCCTTTAGTATAAAAGGTGGGCGAGATCCGCAATTGAATATGCGTGCGGGTGGACTAGTCAAAGACTAGGAGTAAGAAGCGGGGTGGATTGGGAATGCCAAAGCTCCCAAATGTGAGTTCTGAGTCTAGTTGTATGAGCTGACGTCGAATAGTCAATGGCGGTGAGTCTGGTTGTCGTATGAGCTTGCTGGTAGTCAAGTCAATGTGTAAGTCAAAAAGCGGAAGCCAGAACAAGCGTGTATTGAGAAAATTGATGAATTGACAACAGCTGGTTCATTAGTGGTATTAAAATAAACCCCGACAAGTTCTCAGAGGTGTATTTTAATACCAGTGACAACTTGTCAGCACCAAAGTCGTAATATCTATACAGAGAGAACGAGAGCCTGTGGGAAAAAAAGGACGCTTTTCTCATGCTCGTATAGGTCACCTGCACCCAACCTTAACCCTACCTCGGATCCTAACCTTAATGATGACTAATATTATAACAGTGGGGGCAAGGCCCCACACCCCCATTTTTATCCTCAACCTCTAAACCCTAACCACCCTAGCCCTAACCTTTGTGCACTGTTTGTTTGGCACTGTTTTGGTCAGGTCTCGTTAGGGTGAGCATTTGTGCACTGTTTGTTTGGCACTGTTTTGATCAGGTCTCTATGTTAGGGTGAGCACTTGTGCTCACCCTAACGAGACCTGACCAAAACAGTGCGAAAATTTCCTTTTTTGGCATAACTCGTTTTTGGGGTTAGGGTTAAATGGATACCGCCATCGGAAAGCAGGCCGAAAATAACGGGGTGTAGCCGTTTCCGTTTTTTCCCACGGCCCCTGGTTCCCGAGATATGGCCCCATCTTACCATACTATAGTTAGGGTTCCCCTGTCAGTACTGTAGGCTCTATATAGCTGTCGCAAATATTATAATACACCTGTGACAAGTTGTCGGGCTTTATTTTAATAAGGCTAGAGCCTCTGGTGTTGACAAGAGTATAAGAAAATAGAGAGAAAAACAAGAGATACGGGAGTAAACAAGTTAATATCAAGACAAGGGATCCTCCAAGAGAGGTTACCAGTTATATGTGAGCAGGATGTTGGATTGATGAGTAGTAAGTATGTATGGAAGTAGCTGAGACCCATTGTGGGGTTAGCGGGCAGTTGTTGGGTCACGAGGTTGGGTTATATGTATGATCAGGTGGGTTTGGGGTTGAAGATAGTGGAATCAGTGGTACTGGGCATGACATTACCCCCCCATCTAAGGCCCCTAGCAATTAGGTTGGATTTCCGGGTCATTTGGTGGATCGCGGGTTCTAGAATGACATGATCACTGCAGTGTGACCCTCGGATGGTGGGTTTGAATTCCAGGTCATTCAATTCATATCGTCAACCCTCCTCCTTCTTCACCAGCCTTGAGGAGGCTATCCAACATGTTACTCATTCCGCTATCCCTCCTCCTCCTTCTGGGGGGTGTGTGGGTCCTCCTGGTCGGGGTTGTATCATTAAATCCATCAAATTCCCAATCCTCTTCTTCCTGACCTCATCATTCCGTTAGTCCTTTGGGCTATTCGTATGAGCCTTGTGTACCTGGGTCCCGGAGCTCTCCTCATAAGCAGGGTGATGCAGCTCGGGCGGTTGCAAGTGGGGCCTCTAACATTCCCTCACCTTGCTGTTCTAGTCCTCTCCCTTCGTCCTTCCCATGAGGTACAAGTTATTCGTGGTCCTACAATCCATATTCCTCCTCCCACACAATGCCCTGCTCCACCTCTTGATTCCCCAACTCCCTCCCTCCCTCTCCGCATTGGCAATGTCCCCATCCCTCCTGGTTCAGAACTGGCCCGAGAGTTGGAGGCTTTTGAAGCCATGGAGGCTGAGGTTGCTTCTGCAAGTCAGGCTCATTTCTTCAAAGAGCAGGAGGCTGCTTGTCTTGCTGCAGCCGAGACTAAGCATCCTCTGGAATCAGAACAGCAATGCAAGGATCAACGAGCCATCAGGAAACAATGGCAAGAAAACATGTGGAAAGGGGAGCTGGTTGGGAAGGCTGCTCGCCGACAGCAAAGGGCCCTGGGGGTGCAGCAATGGCAAAAACAACAGGTTGGGCCCTTGACGTCTTCTGGTCTGAATATCCCAGTGGCCACATCACATTTGGGGCCTGTCCCTACCCCTCCCATGGTCCTTCCTGCAGGTGCTCCTACAACACCGTCTCCTCTTTCTCGTACGGTTGCTCCTCCATCTCCTGTGGCAGTTCCTATTCCTGTTCCTTTGTGTGTTCTGTCACCCGCCCCTTCCGTGCATTCCCCCAGGTTCTCACTGTTGGAACTTCCTGACCGTTGGTCTCCCATCCCTCTTTGCACATGGTCTCCTCCCAGGGTCCTCGAACGTCCCAGACTGGATGGAGATGCTTATCATAGGACCCACACCGCCATCACCTCCGGTCGCGACCCTGCTGTTACTGACCTTTGGGATGCTTATGGTGACAGCCATCGGCTGGGTCCTCTCCTATCCAATTTGTTGGGAGCTGTTGGTGAGATTCCTTTATTTACCACTCTTTTTCCAACTGCTTCTACTCATTTGTCCTTCTTTCTGCCTCTCATGCCTATTCTCCAAAATACCAATATCGGAGCTCTTCAACAGGAGTTGTTAGATATGCAGTGGCACCTCAACTCCACTCAGTTGGACCTGGGATGGAGCAGGCTTGTAGCCGGATGGCCACTGTGCAAACTTGTCATCTGGAAGCGCAGCTTGCAGACCTGCATAGTATGAATTCTGAGCAAGAGCAGATGCTGAAGAATTGCCAGATCGAGTATGAGCTTTGCAAGGCAAGGTAAGGACTTTGGTGGACAGTGCTGTGGCTTCTGCTGCCAGTGCTGCTCAAGCCAAGGCCTATAATGTGTTGGTGATTCCTGGGTACCCTGTACGTTCCCTATTTCCTTTTCCTTGTAACACCCTGGTTTATTTGTTCTTTTCTTTTAGAATCCAGCTGCTTGAATCAAGGATTTAGAGGGCATTTTGGCTAGGTATGAAGTGGAGCTCCGCAAGTTGGAGGAGGGACATGGAGAGGCTGTTGACTGTGCCATCCATCGTGAAGTTGAGATTGGGAATACTTCCCAACTCATCCACAACTTGATGGGTACTTGCGAACTCCTTTGTCAATGTGCCTGCTCCACTGAAGATTCTGCTGCCTCCTTGCATAAGAGCAATCTGGATCTTATTGCTCAGCTGGGTGGTTTGTACCCCCTTGACAGTGCCTCGGAAATAAATGCCCTCCTTTGTACTGAGGTGGAGCGCTATCGCCAGGAGCTTCCCAGCTGGCTAACACCTTCTGACACCTCGAGTCTGCCCGTTCCGCATCCTTTTTGGCTGAGGTCGCCTGCAGGGTGGAATTCCTGGTTCAAGAGATCTGTTTATCAATTCTCCATGGTTGTACAGATCCTCAGGCTTATGAGCATGCTGAGGAGGCCAGTGAATGTCTCCACTTGCATCTTTGAGAATATCTCTTGTGCATGGAGCAACCACTCACCTTCCTCCTTTGGGTGGCTGGGCAATACTGTGAAGGGGTTGCTCCATTGGTTGAACAATACAACACCATTGTCCCCGACTCTTTGCTGAGTTTGGCGGAATATGTGGGTCTAGTGGCTCTCCCCCCATAATAGCACCCATCATTCCCTCTATCCCCTCCTTCCATTCAACACTTTGCAACCTTTGGGTTGTGACCCTCCTTCGGACTCACTTTGTCACATCCTCTTCCTCCGCTTCTGTCCCGCATGCATGTAGACGTTCGTGACCTCCTTAGGGCACAGCTCCAGACTTGTATTGAGGACAACAAGTATTGGGAATCTCGGGCGGCGGCCCTTCTGCATTTGGAAGGAGGGTTGGCAGATCCACGTCTCCCTCCAACTCCAGCCAGTCCCGATTTGCCTGTGTACTCTCGCAATGACGGTGAGGACATGTACATGGATGGCTTGGATGATGCAGGTGGTGGGTTGCAAGGTGAAGGGAGTGAGTGGGGTGGTATTCCTGGGGTTGAGTATGAAGGTGATGTCAAGATGACTGGCACTGAGACTGGTGATGAAGAGAATGAGGATAGTCTGGTGGTCACTCCGCAGAGTCCGGTGCCTACTCCTTCTGTTTTTTTTCTACCACACCTCCCCCACCCGATGCTGATTTCCATGCCTCCTCCCCCTTGTACTCTTGCTAAAACCCTGCCTTCATTCTTTCTTTGGTTCCTGCTTGTTTTTTCCTGTGTTCCCTCTTGTTTCCCGTATATACCTAGAATAATCTAAAATTCGAGACATTTTTGTTGTTTAATACATGAGATAATAAGTGTTCCAATTTGTACTGAAAATAGAAAGAGGCCTTTATTGCAAGTTTGGCATTCGAAGGTGAAGGATATTCGTGAATTTGTTTGATGAAAAATTAACACCGCAAGTGCGGGATGGAATATTTGAAATGGAAATTAAGTGAGTGGGACTTATCATTGTTAGGCGTCCCCTTGCCCCTCCTCCTCCTCCCAATCCTCCCCCTGTTCTTCCGCCATCCTCTGCAACTGTTCTAGGAGCTCTCTCCATAGTTTCCTCTTCTTTGCATGGGCCTTCTCCCACTTCTCAATCAGTTTGATGCTGTCCACCATGCTTTGCCATGGGACCCATTTGTTGTACTCCTCTCTGTCATCCTTCCATTTTACCAAATACTGAATTTTGTTGCTTCCGCCTTTCAGTGGTTGGGAGTCCAGGACGTTCTCTATGTAGTATTCTGCGTTTCTGTCAATGAACACTGGAGGGGGTTGCGTTTGAACACATCCTCTTGATGAATCTTTAGGCGGTCGACATGGAAGACATTGTGGATTTTTTTGAGGTTGCCTGGGAGGTCTAGTCGGTACGCGTGGCTCCCAATGTTCCGCAAGATTTGGTAGGGACCTGTGAATTTGTGGTCGAGTTTCTTTGTTGGACAGCGTGTTTTGATGTTCTTCATATCCAGCCATACCAAGTCCCCCTCTTCCCACTCTGGGCTTTCCTCCTGCTTCTTGTTTGCATACTTCTCATAATTTTCATTTGTGACCTTCAGTTCCCCCTTTAAGTACTCATGGAGCTCGCATAGCTGGGTTGCATAAGTGTCTGCATCTGTATTTGTCACCTTTTCCAGTTCAATTGTGAGTTTTGGGTGATAACCTTTGTTTGCAAAGAAGGGTGAAACTCCCGTTGCACTGTGGGGTGAGTTGTTATACACGAATTCTGCCATTGGGAGGAGTTTGTGCTAGTCATCCTGGTCGTAAGCGCAATAAATTCATAAATAAGCTTCCAGTGATTGGTTGACCTGCTCTGTTTGTCCATCCGTCTGTGGGTGGTATGCCATGGATAGGCGTGCTTCAATCTGAAGAGCCATGCACAGTCTGGTCCAAAACTCACTGACAAAGAGTGAACCCCTGTCTGATACAATGTTTGATGGGAGTCCATTTTTTGCGAATATGTGGGTAATGAATAAGTCCGCGAAGTCCTTAGCTTTGTCAGTAGTGTAACACGGGATGTAAATTGCTTGTTTTGTCAAGCGGCAGACCACTACCAGGATGGCGTCAAATGCCTCCTCCCTGGGTCTTCGGATGTTGGACAATGTGATCGAAAGATATGGAATCCCAGGGCTGTTCCCCTATCAGGAGTGGTTTTAATAGTCCAAATGGTTTGTGCTGATGTGATTTTGCTCTGGCACAGTTGTGGCAACCCCTAACGTAGTTTCAGACGTCATCTGACATGCCCCTCCAGTAGAATAGTTGGGATACCAGTTTCCTGGTTTTCTGTTCACCTGGATGACCTCGTAGCGGTGGTCATGGTAAGCCTGAATGATGTCCGCCCAAAATCTCCCCATTTGAGGCACATAAATCCTCCCTCCCCTTCTCAGAAGCCCTTCATCTGCCACTACTTCCAACTCTCATCTGTCTTTTATCTCCCTCGTCCTTTCTTTCATGTAGGTGCTGGGTCGAGCTTCCATCACCTGCTCTATCAGTGAGGCCTCGTTCCACTGCTGCGAGGCATTTGCTGGGTTGGGTTTGCTCTTCTTTCAAGCTCGTTACCCGACTCCTCTTCTTTTTCGCACTCCTTGCAGTTCCATACATGTTGTTGTATGTCCCTGGCCATTCCTGGCCAGTAGTATTGCTGCACAGCTGATTCCGCTAAGCCTTTGCCAAATATCCCGATAAGTGTCAGGGAATGTTTTGCAATTTGACCCAATAAAATCAAAGAAAAAAATATATTTGCCCCAGGACACTATTTGCCAAATATTCTGATAGGGGGTGGATCATCCTCAGGTCCTGCAGCTGTTTGATCGGCACAATGGCAAACTTGTGGATTCCGTTTCCACCCTTCCCAGGGTGCTTATTTGCTTGTTTTGCTCAATATTTGGCATATTAACTAGCTTCTGGCTCTTTTGCTAAATATTTGGCATTGTTAATGCTATTGTCAAAAGTGGCGGGATTTGTGCGCATGCCCGCCCACTGGCAACCATATCATTGGGCGCTTATGGCGCTTATTTCCCGAAAAAAGTCGGTCATTGGGCTGCATAAATCTTCAAAAAATCATAAAAATTGTCAAAAATATTCAGGGATGCATTGATGCATACTGGCACTCAATTTGCATATGGTACAGGATCTTTTGCAAAATATCTCAATCACACTATACTGGGGGGCGTGTACCCGACCTCTGTCACTTACTTTCCCACAAAAAAAACCAAAAAAAAATAGGTTACTGGGCTTGATAAATCATGAAAAAATCATGAAAAACCTCGAAAATACTCAGGGGTGCATTGATGCACACCATTGCTTAATTTAAGTATGGTACAGGATCTTTTGCAAAATATCTTGATCACACTATACTGGGGGGCATGTACCCAGCCTCTGGCACTTACTTTCCCACGAAAAAAAAACCAAAAAAATAAGTTACTAGGCTTGATAAATCATGAAAAAAACATGAAAAGCCTTGAAAATATTCAGGGGTGCATTGATGCACACCATTGCTTAATTTAAATATGTTACAGGATCTTTTGCAAAACATCTCAGCTTCGTGCTTCGTCCATCCACGCTGCAATACCAACAGCCGTGTTGGGGTGTTGGACTTTTGCTTCGACATTTCTTCGTAGGGCCTCTTTTTGTTCATCATTGAGTTGGTCCCAATTACAACGTGGGCGTGCTCCACTGTAGCTTTGTCCCCCACTGGGATTGCTGCAATATCGGTTGGGTGTTGGGGAGGTTGGACGTTCAAGCTGGGTTGCTGCCAAAGTATTGGCGAGCTTTGTTCGAGGGATTTCTGGGACAATTAATGGTGTTGGTTTTTGACTCTCCAGTTTGTGTTCTGCCTCCAGTTTCAGTTTCCCCCAACTGATGTCTTGTATAGCTTTCATGAACTTTTCCCAATCCTCCGTATCCTCATCGACCACCTTTTTCATTGCATACGGCAGCTTCTGCCAGACCGTGCTGATCATCGAATCCATATTCCAAATGCCTGCACCAGTTGCTAGGACCAGGGCTTTGTCCACGTACCATTTATGGTATGGCTGGTTGGTGGATTCGTGGAGAGTCAGGAGCTGCTCGTGGGTGATTGTGAGTTTTGTGAGCTCATTGCGGTACATCTTTTTCAATTTCTGTTCCTTCTCCTGCAACGGGAATTTTCACATTGAACAGTGTTTCAAAGTCCTCCCAATTTCCATTACGTTGAACATTGGTAAGCATGTCCCTATACCACTCCGCTGCTCTAGATCCAACCGGGAAATAGAGCTTGACCCTTTTCACTAGGTCTGCTCAAGGGGTCGCGAGCTTGGTCATTCGGAGTTCAAACTCCTGCAGGAAATTGACGGGTCGCGTTGGGTCATCTGGATCTCCTGAAAACTTCGGGATTGGTGTAGTCATTGCTGCCATTTGTGGTCGTGGTGCTATTACTGTTTGGGGTCTGGGAATAGGGCTTGGTACTGGACTGGGAGTGTGTGCCGGGCTAGGGGTGTTTGCTCTGGTGAGATTTCCCGAAGCTGTGACCCAAGCTGCTGCGCTGCTTGGTCATTCTGGTGATGCAAAGGGGGAGCTGTTCAAAAATTCGTCATTGAACTGGTAGTCTAGTTCACTTGACTTGTCTCGCAAAGGTGGGGCTGGTGTGCTCGAGGTGAATCTACCTCGTGGGTCTCTGGGTCTGTAAATTCGAGCCAGTGTCTGCTGGTTTTCGTGCTCATAGTTCAAAATTCGAAGGCTGGCTGTGGGTCTGAATCACACTGTCATCACCAAGATAGAGTGGGCATGCAATGGAGAATTGTAGAGATGGATATGATTGTGTAATGTATGTTGTGTGTGACTGACTATGTGACTATGCGTAGACTACTGTATGACTAATATGATCTAGACTCTGTACAACCCCCTACTCCACCAGCAAAAATGAACCTGCTTAGTCATACCCTAATTAGGAAGGTACCTTCCATAAAAGGAAGTTTGCCGACATACCTGAGCCTCACATTGACAGGATGCGGGGGTCTATTCTAATGGTTGCAGGTATTCTCCAATGACTAGTATACTTCTTCACAGCATATTCAGCTTGCCTGATGTTGAGGCCATGTCTTGAAGATATGAATGAATGAGCAAATGACCCAATTTGAACAGAACCAACTTACTTTCCCAACTTACTAAGTTACTAGCCATTGGAGCATGAGATACAAAGATATTCAGGCCTGCAGAGGTAATGAATGGAAGATTTTGAAATGACATTCCCAAAGATGCGTGAAATGCTGAGTTATCAATGGTATTGTAAGTTGCATTGATATAGGTGGGATCTGCTGCAAGCTCGGCAGCTTCTTGAGGTGAGATTATACCATTTTTTCTTTGATTTTTGTGCCTAGTAGCAGCAGCGGAGTGTGCAGATGCCCGAGGCATAGTGCTTTTAGAACAAGAGGCCAGATGACGGTTGGACAGACGTGTCGGTGCAGCAATACTTTAGAAAATTCTGGCCTCACAAAAATGAACACCGTGGGAACTTATTTCCAAACATGGAAAGGTTTTTTTTTGCTTGATGGTATTCGCATTCTTTTGGCTGGTTTCCACTAATTTTATTATGATTTTAGCTAATTTATTTGGCTCAAAGTCGAGTGGTTGGAGAAGTGCCTGTTGGCACTGTACATTCATGAATACTTTAGTAAAAAAGAACTGGATATAGGTAATATGATGTACTAAGGAGAGGGCAGTTAAGCATATGTAAAGAACCATACAACATGTGGCCCACTGAATATTGAGATCTTCCAATGTTGGTGCTACTTCTGGGGTAAGATAGGGTATCTCAAACATTGCCTTCACATTTAGTTTTCTTTTACTTTGCCTGCTGCACACTGTTTTATGGCTCATAGTAAAGCATACAGTTGTACCTATAACTGTACAATCATGATATGACTACAGCCAATATGTATATGGTGTTACAAACACTTTATCTTATCTCATGCTACATGGACTATTACTTATCTGTTTCTTCTATTTGTCTCCGTATATCTCGGCGCTTACTTAAGCGCGTGGCTGTGTTGTTTACTTATGTTTCATTCTTTATAGTTCATCAGACACATGTACAATCTTGTATGATTGTTTGATCCTTGATCATAGGTCTTGATCATCTGATCATCCTGTGAACACTTCGATCACACCTCATGCTAGGATACTGCATTCGGTGCTGGATACACATGTACAATCACTTATTACTTACAGATGTCGATACTGTTGTACTTCATAGTTTCATGCATTGTTACAGTATGTACAGGGCATAGGGTTCTGGGTCTAGGGCTTGTACACTAGTATATATAGTAGTTGTAGCTGTAGCATAGTCCTTAGCTTCAATCTCGTCAATACCTCCTAGTTCTCAATATCATCTTCTCTTTTCCTCATTGTTCTTGTCTTTGCATAAGTCTGAAGTCGTGATGCCTGGTACCTCGTGTTGTGGGGAACTAGTCACTGACATATGGTGACAGTTTATGGTTATGGCAAGCAGCCCTGCTGGAAGTTGGCATTCAGATGATGATTCACACAAATGGAAATTCACTATACAAATCTTGAATGTGAATATAGTACTATATTCATGAATATTCACAAACATTACTCATCTCTAGAGTACTCTGAGCTAGTAACTCAATAGTACTAGTAACAGACACTAATAACTTGGAGTTACTAGTTTACTTACTAGTAATTTGTACAGGTAGCTTGGAGTTACTAGGACTAACAATATTAGTTACTACTGGTAAAGTAAGTAAGCCTTAGTAGCTCCAAGCTACTACTTCTTGGCACTACAACTATGGGAGTACTCATAACTGAGTTATATCAGTATTCATAGCCTGGGTACTACTATGCCACCAAGTTATGACACCTTACTGATTCAGAGTCATAACTAACTCAGTGGTAGTAGTAATGAGTTATAAGCACTGTTATACTAGTACTAATCTCGGAGCTACTACAGCAGTATACCTAATTAATAATTTACTACTAATAGTAGCTACTGACTCTGAGTCAGTAGCACAGTGATGCTAGTTATACTAATTGCTAGTAGGTCAGTATTTGGTACTAGATAGTTGATTTACTGTTACCAATGACTACTACTATACAATGTTGATTGATACACCATACCTTTTGACTGTGATCCTCATAACAAATTTTGAATTGATCACTGCACAGTATAGCTGTGTGACCCAAGTAAAACTTTCTACTCAGGGTCCCAAGATTGCTATTTTAGGACACTTTTGGGGGAATTAGTATCGAACAGATTTGCTTCAAGTTTTTTTTGCCTCACTGTAGACCCTCTGTGACCCAATCAAAATTGGTATAGTACTTCCTTACAAGTGCTAATAGTCAGGGATCCACATTGTAACCCATAAGATATGGCTTATGATTACATAACCATAATGTAAATGGTGTACAAAAGAATAATTTTAATGGCTATATTCATACAGTTGTTGTACAAGTACCCCATACAGTGAGAATTTGTGCTAGTGCAACCCCATCCTCTGAATATTTTGTGTATTTTTCATGATTATTAATTTATCAAGCCCAGTAACCAGGTTATTTTATTTTATTTTCAAGGGAAAATAAGTGCCAGAGGGGTGTATGTGCCTCCCAATATAGTATGATCACAATCCTTTGCAAAAGATCCTGTACCATATGTAAATTAAGTACTGGTGTGCATCAATGTACCCCTGAATATTTTCGATATTTATCATGATTTACGAAGCCCAGTAACCTATGTTTTTGTTTTTTTTCACAGGAAAATAAGTGCCAGATGCCAGGTATGTGCCCCTCAATATAGTGTGATCAAGATATTTTGCAAAAGATCCTGTACCATATGCAAATTGAGTGCCAGTATGCATCAATGCATCCCTGAATATTTTCGACATTTTTTATGATTTTTTGAAGATTTATGCAGCCCAGTGACCGACTTTTTTCGGGAAATAAGCGCCCATAAGTGCCCAATGATATGGTTGCCAGTGGGCGGGCATGCGCACAAATCCCGCCACTTTTGATAATAGCATTAACAATGCCAAATATTTGGCAAAAGAGCCAGAAGCTAGTTAATATGCCAAATATTGAGCAAAACAAGCAAATAAGCGCCCTGGGAAGGGTGGAAACGGAATCCACAAGTTTGCCGTTGTGCCGATCAAACTGCAGCAGGACCCGAGGATGATCCACCCCCTATCAGAATATTTGGCAAATAGTGTCCTGGGGCAAATTTTTTTTTCTTTGATTTTATCGGGTCAAATTGCAAAACATTCCCCGACTCTTATCAGGATATTTAGCTTAAGACTAGCAGCATCTAGTGTGCTGCATGACCAGTCCCAGTGTGCTTCTATGGTTTGGGTGGAATCTGTTTTTGAGGTTATGGAATTTGGTGATGATTTCCGGACGGAACAATTCTGTCAAGGGTACGTATATCTTTTCCCCTCTCCTCACCACTCCGTCTGCCCACTTTTCCCCTTCTGCCATCCCTTCCAAACCTCCCGATCTGATTCTTTTGATGTGGTTGATGGGTCTCCTGTTCCGTATTCTGGCTAGAGTCACATCTTCCATTGCCAGACTAGTGATCCCATGCTGCACTGGGGATGTGACTGATGTGTTCAGATGGTTGGGCGGAATAAGAATTCCTTCGTTGACCAATTTAGTGCGAGCCAGTTCCACTCCCCATTTTGGATATACATCTACTCTGCGAGTTAAGGCATCAGGTTTTGCCCCAAGCATCCCTGGCCAATAGTTGATGGTGTAGTCGTAGGCTGAGAGGGTTTTGGACCAACGTGCCTGCCTTCTTGTAAGCACTTTTGTTGTGGTGAAGTACTGCAAGTTGTTGTGATCTGAATATACCTGTATTCGGAAGCGGGATGGTTCACAGTATGCCCTCCATTGTTTAAACCCTTCCATGATGGCTAAGAGCTCTTTATCGTAGAAGTTATAATTGAGTTCAGCGTCAATCATCCCCCGTGCAAAGAAAGCTATTGGGTGGATCTCCCCCGACCCTGGGTCCAACTGCGAGAGGATTCCCACTATTGCCCAATCCGACGCATCACATTCCATTATAATTGGGAGGCCGGGGTTGAAGTGTGCAAGGATAGGAGCTTCTGCAAAAGTGCCCTTCAGTACGTCAAAGGCACATTGTGGTAGTGGCCAATGACTGTCAAAAATTGCGATCAAACCTGACGTTCCCATGGCCAATATTCTTCGAAAATGTGCCAAGAGCATCAAGCACTTCAACCACTCATATCTGGGACTAGTTTGAGGGAGAAAGAATGTTTGGAATCCTTATTATAATGTTTTGTTCAGACTTTTTAAATAAAATATTAAAGTATACAGACTGCAAACCACAATATATCATTCTTTTGATGTAAGTATCCATCTCTGGACTTCAAAAGCCATCTTTTCACAAAAAAAAGTCTGAACATTCTTTTCTAAGCTATGAAACAATCAGAATTCACTGAAATTTAACAACTAGAGAGGAATCCTGGGGGGTCTGTCTGCCAAAGCTATGCTCAAGATGCTTCAAGAAGTAGGATTCCGACTACTTAAAAACAATCCTATCCAGAGAGCATCTTTAAAATGCAAAAATAAGCATATTTGCCTCCAAACTTAAGAGGCTGGAGCATGTTCTCTATGTCTATTTGCCAACTCGTTTTCACAAATTTAGCGAGCAGAGTAATTAGTGCCTAAACTGATGCCTATCCGAAAACCACTTTCTGGGCTGTTTAATGGATTTTTGATGGCTTTATAAAAATATTTTTATACGTTGTCAAATAATATGCTATGTTAATGATATAAATGAATTTTAGAGAGTAGTTTCCACTTGAGATAAGGCTAGATTGAGGTAAAGGACAATTTGCCATCTTTTTTTAAGCACCAAAGCTTATTCAGTGCCAAATGTCTTGCCGGCGTTGGTCACTACCACACATTGGCACTCCTGCATCCACTTCCAGTAGTTTCCCTTTTTCAGGAGGCGGGTGAGGACCTTTGTGATGCTGGAGTAGTTATCAATGAACCGCCTATAGAAGTTTGCAAACCCTAGGAATCCTTGTAGCTCCTTTTTGTTCTTAGGTGCAGGCCATGAGAGGATTGTGTTGACCTTCTTGGACTCCACGGCCACTCTGTCAGGCAATATTATGACTCCCAGGTATTCCACTATGCATGTATGGAAGTTGCACTTTTCTGGTTTTGCGTGCAAATTGTTCTCCCGCAGCCTTTCAAGTACTTTCCTCACGTGTTGAGTATGTGATTCCTCGTCCATTGAGTAGATAAGGATAACGTCTAGGTATACCACAATGCAAATATCCGCCATATTGTGGAAGATGTTGTTCATGAAGAATTGGAAGGCAGATGGAGCGTTTGTCAATCCAAATGGCATGACTAAGTACTTGTATGATCCATTACAAGTTCTAAAGGCTGTCTTCCATTTGTGACCTTCTGCTATTTGCACATTATTGTATCCCGCCTGCAAGTCAATCTTTGTGAAGATTTTTGCCTTCCACAATTGGTCAACTAGTGTACCAATGAGTGGTAAGGGGTACCTGTTCTTTCGGATGAGTTTGTTGAGTGCCTGATAATCTACACAAAGTTGCAGAGTTCCATCCTTCTTCTTTGCAAATAGGACCGGTGCTCCCACAGGTGAATTCAAGGATTGGATGAACCCTTTTCCCAACATGTCGTTGAGGTAGTCTTTGAGTGCTTTCAACTCCACCTCTGACATATTGTAGAGCTTTCCTATGTTGGGAAGGGCATTACCCTCCATCTCAATCCTGATATTGTATGGGCAGTGAGGAGGTAGTTCCTTAGCCATTCCTGGGGAGAATACATCCAGAAAGTCCTGGTACCGTAGAGAGATGTGCTTCTTTAGTTCCTCCGTTTCCTCTTTCTTCCTTTCCTCCTCCTCTTCTCTTTCTCTTCTGTTGATCTCATCCGCTGTCCGCTTGTCTTCCTGTTTGGGTACATTGGATGTAGGTGCTTTATCTAATTTACATCCGTGTCTGTATTCAAAAATGGTAGTTTTGTTGTGACAATAAAGGAGTTATGGGACCTTGAGGATAGTCAAGCTGATGTTGCCCCCATGTGCACTGCTTGACCTATGACAGGTGAAATGGGGCCCTGAGATTCCTCTATCTCCTTCCCGGAGCCCCTGCTCCATTTCCCGAATCCGGACTGAAAGGAAGGACCTCCTCATCTTCAATGAGCTTCCAGTCATTCTGCGACTTGTTTCTATCCTCAACAGAGAACACCGCCCACAATATGCCTGTTTTAGAACTTGTTGGGTCAGTGCTTCTGTCTGGAGTGAACACTGCACGCATGATATCCTTATTTGGGTAAGTTGAATCACCCTCATTGCCACCCTCCTTTGGTGGCAATTTAGATTCAGGATTTTTGCAGCTTGCCTGATAATAGCCCTGGCCCCCACATTGTAGGCAGAGGTTTTGCGCCCTCCGACGATTCATTTCCACCTGCTCTTGCGGGTCCAGGGTACTCTGGCTGCTCTAAGCAAAACTCCTGTGAAGTCCCCCCCATCTTGACAAGCACAAACATGTTCTGATGAAGAAGAGTGTCCATGTCCATGGCCCGATGTGTTGTTAACCTCTTCCAAGTGTGCTTGCAGGTGACTGTCAGGTGAGTTTCCTGGGTTTCCTTCCCAGGTGGCAGCTCCTCTTTGTTGATTTCTCCAGTTCCGAGCTCATGATGCTGTCATCTGTGGAGTGATTGCAGGATTTGCTTCAATGCATGCTACAGGCCAATATTGGGGTTGAACCAGAACAGCCTGAGCATATGGGATTGCGGGCAAGGGTTGGTACACAATCTGGGGCTCAACTCGAGTTGCTCCAGAGGAATGACGAGGAAGCCCCTCTTGGTATCCCCTTACCAATCCATCGAGTTGCATCATCCTCCTTGTCCATCCAACATACATATTGGGTGGGTTGGGTTGACTTGCAATGGAAAGCACTAACCACCCGTGTACTGCAGACAACAGGTTGTGTATCAGGGCATCATCATTGTACCCTGTTCAGAAGGCGTATTCCTCAAACTGAATGATGAAATTGGCGAAGGATTTGTAGGGGTGTTGGGATATCCAGGAGAGTTTGGATTGTGCATCCAATTTCTTGTTCGGAAGACCGGATATCTTGCCAAAGACTTGCACAAAGTCATCCTACACATGGAGAGTGGTATTCTGTACTCCACTCATAATCTCTCTGTCAAGGAGATTCTGGTAGTGGATTGCGGCCACCTTTCTGAGGAAACTGACTGTGTATACCACCTTGGTCAAGTCCTCTTCGTGGATTGTGGGCTTTGCTGCGAATACTTGTAGGATCTGTGATATCCACGGGTGGAAGAGTTGACAATCTTTGCCCGTGAGATTGTCAGGTTTCCTGATGTCAATCTTTGATTCTGCATTGATCCTGTCCTTCCACTCAAAGTCTCCATTCTCCCTTCCAGGTGGTCCCTGTTTGCCTCTTTCACCCTGGGGTCCTGGGATTGCCATCCAACGTATTCCATCCCACCATTGTGGATAGCCTGTTGGGGGTGGAGGTGGTCCAGGTGGTGGCCCACCATAAGGTCTCCCTGGTGGTCCTGAAGGTCCAGGTGGCGGCCCACCATAAGGTCTCCCTGGTGGTCCTCCCCCTCCCATCAGTCCCAATTAGTGTTGCCGATCGCTTGCTATTGCTTGCTCCCGCTCGGCTCAAACGGCTCGGCCATATCTATTGACTCGGTCCGGCTCTAAGCCAACTTAGTCACGGCTTGAGCTGGTAACCCCATATCATTTTGTGTTCAATATTCTGGTAGCAAGCAAAGCATCCTCTCTTCATAGAAAGTATTCTGTAGTTGTAAATGAGCACAATATTTACTGATTTTAGCTAAAAATTCAACACATCATGCATTTTGATTGCATACCTTGTGCTAATACAGTTTGGTAGAACCAACTATGATACTAACCACATCCAGAATCATGCAGTTTTCGTCACATTATTGGGCACACTATGCCTTGGCAGACTCAATATATATATTCCAGGGCATACTGAAGCAAAACCGAGTAAAGAAACATCAGGGGAAAAAGCTATATTTTGTATGACTCAAACCGCAACTAGCCATGAGAGCTGTTGAGTCGTTAGCGCTTAATGGCTTGGCTACATGTGACTCGACTCCAGCTTTAGCCGGCTTGGAGCCAAGCAACTGGCAACACTAGTCCCAATTGTCCCCATGGTCCGAGTGGTGGTGGTCCAGTAGGTGGTCCCGCAGGTGGCACTCCCCATCCACCTGGGGGTCCTCCTGGCCCACCTGGGTTGGGAGGTCCTCCTCCCATGTTAGCATTCTGCCTTTGTGCACCCACATAGTTCCAATTCCAATTTAGTTGATTTGGAGCTTGAATGAATGATGCAGGAGGGAGAGCGGGATGTCTATACACATATGGATTGTTTGCTGGCCCTTGCAGTTGAACCGGTGGGGGTGCTCCTTGAGTATTAGGTGGGATGGCGGGTGGCGCAGGGTTTTGTGGGGATTGGGTAGGAGGATGGAATGCAGATTGTGTGGGGATTGAGTATGGCAGCCACTGGGTGTGGTTCTGATTTCCCCTTATCCCTCCCTCTTCTTGATCCCCTCTTCCTATTACACCTGGATCCAAAAGGGCTTTTGGTAACCCAGTTTCTACCTCTCCCCTTCAAGGTTCTCCTCCTGCAATCCCTCCTGCTTCCTGTAGTGCCTGTCTGGAAGTATGGGGGCTATCTCAGATATGCCACATTGCCTGTCCCTCCCTCACCCTCTGATGTTGTGGCCACGAGCTACATCCCATGTCTGGTTCAGACCTAGTGCATTCAGGTTGTGTTTGCAGTAGCTCCCTAATCGTCCGGAAAACCTGAGGAGCACTTGCATTCTGCTTTGGCTCAGGAATTGGGTTTTCCCTTCTTGTTCCTTCTGCAGATTGCGGAGTTCTTGGCGGGTGAGCTGTGTGATCCTCCCCCTTGTTCGTATAGATACTGTCGCCATCTTCCTCATGTACTGTTTCAAGAGAAGCAGGTTTGAGTAACCCTGGGGACCCCAAGACGTCTAGATTCTCTTCCTGTGTTCATGATACACTTTCTCCCCATTCTCTCCACATTGATGGTGGTTGCAAATACAGCATGGGTTTTGTGCTCCTTTGGGTGGAAGAGTCATGGGGTTATTGTAGGTGATGTCGGGTGCGTGGGAGGGGTGGTTAGGAGCAGTAGAGGTAGGGGCAGCCATCTGCTGTCCTTCATTATTCACAGTGAGTAGCAGGTACTGTTGCTGGTTATTGTCCTCCTCTATTGCCCGTTTTAGCTTTTTTGCCTGCTCCAACTCTTCTGGGGTGAGTGTTGCACCAGGTCTCAACATGATTTCTTCCAATTGCATTTGACGGGAAACACATTGTGTTTCGGGCATGCTCACATTGAATCTCCCATCCCCTGACAGTGCTACACTATACTCCAAATGCAGAGGTTCCCCTCAGAGTCATGGTGCCCTCGAGGTGGATGTCAGCAGGGCGACATCAATTTGTTGTCCGTTCCTGCTGAGGTCAGATGATGGCGGCTGACCCTCCACCCTCAGATATCCCTCCCAATTGCACTGTTAGGTCGAGCATCCAAGACGCAACTGGTGTAGCTCGTGCTAAGGGATCAGTCCGAATTCCGTGCTGCCATTTGTAATGGGTGACTGGCGGGTGGACAGTGTTGTCTCCCTCCCATTGCGCGTGTGAGGCTTCCCAAGCAGTTTGTGTAGCTTCTGATGAGATGCTTCTTCCCCCTTGATTCCATTCCAAACCTGGTCTATTTCCATGGTAAGATGGGGTGAGGGGAAGTGGCCCCCTGTCAGGGTTAGATGTTTGGGAAGCTTCTTTGACACGCTGGATGACTTCTGGATCCAAGAACACATTGAAGAACCACAGCAAGTTGCAGTGATTTTCTGCGATGGAAAGGAAACTGGACACCATGGGGTGACCTGCTTGTACTGGTATGGGTTATTGACATACCTCAAGAAACGTTTCCCGTAACTCTAAAGGGGTCAATCTTCCTTCCACCGGCAGTCCCATCTCCCGCAGGAAGTAGTGGGAAACATGAGCCAGGTCGGCCCAGGTGCAACAATTTGCTGCCAGAAGATCCTGCAGTTGGAATGTGGTCTTGGAGGATGGTCGAGGTCCAATCATTCCTCCCAACGAATCCATTTCTATCAAAGACAGGGAGGGTTGCCTTGCCCTAGAGATGAAGTCCCCCGTGGTACTACTTCTACACCTTTAGGAGCTAGTTTCCAATTGTTGAGCTTCCGATTTCTGATGTTCTTTGTCAGGGGCTCCCTGTGGAGTATAACAAAGCTCCTGTGGGGGTGCTTGTTGGGCATGTCTCCCCCTCAGAGATGGTGAGATGTCTGTCGGGCAGTACACTCCCACTCCCATTGACATTGTACAGAACTGTCTTCAACCCTGAGTATTATCAGGGGAGATTCCTGATGATCCTGGCGGTGTGGGTAGCCCCAGGTGGAACACCAAAGTGGGCGGTTGAAGGGTCTGAATGTGTTGACCCTGTGTAACTGTCTGTATTGGCAGGTATTGTGGATCAGGAAGTGCATAGGCTACAGTGGCTGTCAGAGGGGTAACCTCAGTGGGTAACGATGCAAATACCCTGTTGGTGCTGGATCCTTGGGATCCTGCAGAAAGGCATTGCCCCTGTTCTCCCCATTGGTAATTCCCAAAGTCAGGAGCTTCTTGTTGTTGTTGTGTGTCACCCTCCTGTTGTCCAGCAGACGAGGAAGGTGGTACCGTGAATGTCCCCAACATATTCAATGACAGTTTGGTCTTGATATTGTGTTAGACTGGGGTTGACGGTCTTGGGAAAGGTACTGAAAGTAGCTTTGTGGCCTTTAGTATAAAAGGCAGGCAAGATCCGCAATTGAATATGCATGCAGGTGGACTAGTCAAAGACTAGTAGTAAGAAGTGGGTGGATTGGGAATGCCAAAGCTCCCAAATGTGAGTTCTGAGTCTAGTTTTATGATCCAATGTCAAATAGTTGACGGCAGCGAGTCTGGTTGTCGTATGAGCTTGCTGGTAGTCAAGTCAACATGTAAGTCAAAAAGCAGAAGCCAGAACAAGCATGTATTGAGAAAATAGATGAATTGACAAGAGTATAAGAAAATAGAGAGAAAAACAAGAGATACGGGAGTAAACAAGTTAATATCAAGACAAGGGATCCTCTAAGAGAGGTTACCAGTTATATACGAGTGGGATGTTGGATTGATGAGTAGTAAGTATGTATGGAAGTAGCTGAGACCCGTTGTGGGGTTAGCAGGTGGTTGTTGGGTCACAAGGTTGGGTTATATGTATGATCGGGTGGGTTTGGGGTTGAAGATAGTGGAATTGGTGGTACTGGGCATGACACCACTATATTTGAACTGAATTTTGATGCATCATGCCATTCAGTGGTGGCTGAACTCTGAACTGAATGTGTCCAAGCTGTAACATGTAATATCAGCTGAACTTATTTTCAAAACAATACAATACTAAAATATCCCCAATGTTACCCATTGCATATTGGTACAGAGGCAAACCTCCAGGCAAAATTTTTTGATTTTCCTGTGATTTTTAGTAGGTTTTAGGCTTTGACTTTTTTGATATAATATCTAGTCCACATCTACATTAAGGTTATAGCATAATTAATATGCATAGACTACATCATGTACCAAAAAAAAAAAATTAAACAGTAAAAAACTGCTAAAAAGTCAGAAAAACATGGATGATCCCTTGCACTGCATGGCCTACATCCACAATTGGGCTATGAGCTTACCCAAAGTGTTTAAGGATACTAGAGTATGTCCAGAAGGCTGGCAGAGCAATTTTACAATACATTGTGGCCCCATTTGATGGTCACATGTGATATTTCGCCTGGGGGTTTTCAGCACTTTTTCATGAACAGCAGTAATTGATTTATGTAGACACTAAATATGCTCAGAAAAATCAAAAAAAAATTGGACATAATGCTATGATGCGTATACCTTGACTGCCATAAAGGATTAGCTTAAATCACCACCAAATCAAATTATTTCCTGGTGCCTGGGGGTTTGCTTCTGTATCTAAATCTAAGATATTTAATATCATCAATCATAAATTGCCACATTGTCATGCCCCGTACCACAATCCCATTATCTTTACCTCCCAAAACCACCCAATCATAACCATGGCTCATCCTATCAATCCGATAACCACCTGCTAAGCCCCATGACGGGTCCCATCTACTTCCGTACACACTTAATAGTCATCAACTCAGCATCCTACATGTATATAAACTGTAGCTCCCCCTCAGGGACCCCTGGTCTTGATATTAACCTGTTTACTCCTGTATCTCTTGTTTTCTCTCTATTTTCTTATACTCTTGTCTATTCATCTATTTTCTCAATATACACTTGTTCTGGCTTCCACTTTTTGACTCACGCATCGACTTGACTACCAGCAAGCTCATACAACAACCAGACTCACCGCCGTTGACTAATTGACATCAGCTCATACAACTAGACTCAGAACTCATATTCGGGAGCTTTGGCATTCCCAATCCACCCGCTTCTTACTACTAGTCTTTGACTAACCCACCCGCACACATATTTGATCGCAGATCTTGCCCACCTTTCATACTAAAGGCCACAAAGCTACTTTCAGTAGAATAAGGGGGTGTGAAAATAAATAAAAATGACCAGACATTGATGTTTTTTCTTGAGCCTGGCCGGCAGACTAACTAACTATGTAAGCATTCCCACGACCATATATGTGTTGGAGATACGGGCATCAGTGTATCGGGCAAAGCGCCCTAGTTGACAGTTTCATATTTCTTGCTATCTTTGATTGAAACAATTCAAAAAAGTAATACATTTGGTATTGAATAGAACCCTGATGCTGATTGCGGTCAGTGTACTTGTGAGATCCACAGCAGTCCACAGTTAATTCATGTGATGTTCTGGATCAAGGTCTTTTGGCATTTTACCAGTCTTCAAGAAGATCAACACATTTCAAAGGTACGATGCACACAGAAAATTCTGCAAAAATTATGCTGTTCTTATTGGACGTATACAACCCCAATAGAAAAATAATTGAGAGTATCCTCCAGAAAGTACATTAATTTTATATTTTTGTTCTGCTTCCGGGTTTGCCTCTGTAGTACAAACATAATACTATAATAGAGCACTTTCTACAAGGACAAAATACCTTTTCAGATGTACATGGGTGAAGAACAGTGGTAAGAGATCCATAACAATCATAGAATCACACAGTGCTGGGAACCATTCATGACGCTACACTTGCGCTACACAATGTACCCTGAGCTGCTGTACAGTATCCAAAATACTTGTGTGCAGCTCCATACATAAGGGTAATGCAAAAGCATTGCATCTGCAAAAAATGACTCATCGTACAGCAGAAGTATAAGCAACAATGGTCAGCAAGCATTATTAAACACATCTGAATCAGTTTGATAAAAAAAAATGGTAGTAAATATGCCATAGTACACTCATCAGGTTGGCAATCAATAGCATGCTGATTATACAGAGTGTGAGCTTTGAAGAAGCATCTGGTTAAGCTGAACAGCTATAGCATGTGTATTTGGGTACTCTTACAAACAATAGTGAGCAGTGGGACAGCATACCAGACATTTGATTTGTGAAGGTAGCATTATGTAAATACATCACAATAGATCCGCCAAGTAAATTGATGTTCACTGAGTAAAGTTCATAAGTTAGCAAAATAAGTTGGCTGCCACTCCATTATTGGTAATCTAAGTAGATTGACTGAACAATTACATTTCACTCAATTCTTTACTCAAAAGTAATTTTTTAATATGTAAATCAGTTTGTATTTCATTCAAGCAGATTTATTTGTCCTTTTGGAATGTACATCAGCAAAACCTGGGTGTAATGAACAGAGCTGGATAGCTCTGTCCAGCATCATAACACTCATAGAATGGTCCCCATCTATCCAGAGCTATGGATTGCTATGGGCTGCTATGAGCTGCTATGGATGTCAAAGGGCAATATATATCTGCAAGCTTGTAGCAACTCATAGCTACCCATAGCATTGGTTCATAGCAGTTCATAGTTCTATGGCTGTAGGGATGGACACCGTACCGTTTACGGCTACGGCCGTATATTCTACGGTCGAATACGGTTACAAGCAGACCGTATCCGTACCGTACAAGGAAAATTCTAGCCCTTATAAGGTACGGTACGGGGTTATACGGTCGTATATGGCTATTTGTAGAATTTTACAAGTCAGGACCAACTTCAAGATAGGAACTGTGTGGAATCTATGGGGACATATTGCCTTTATTGTAAGACCCAATGCCAGGTCATTCAGACCCATATTTGCATGAAATACAGGCGTTGGTGAACGACGTGA
>ML770023.1:0-24762 GCA_009733575.1 Gymnopus androsaceus JB14
AGAGACTGACTCCAGAATGTCAGGAAACTGTTGATCATAAACAGTGTTCTGTTTGGCGGTAGGCATAAATACATCACATAGGAGATGTTTGGTCCTAGGGATGATCAGATTATCTTCCAGTGCGGAAAGGGAACACATACTTATGATACCTGACTGCATTGTAGTCTACCTTCACCAGTCGATTGATGAGTTGGCAGAGAAGGTGTAGCGCTCTACAGTAAGCGTCAGTCCACTCCGTCCTTGAGGGTTCTGTGAATCCACTGCATATTCGATTCACATCTCTGACAGCAGCCATGCTCTGATTTATACTCCCCTTTGACGAAATCCACCAGTAAGCCAACCCAAGGCACTGGCCCTGTCCGCATCGCTTCAAAAGTTAGAATTGACGCTGAACCTTTGTGAGTTGATGATCATGAAGCGGGAGGGATTCCAACAATGGCATGAAGGTTCTATAAAAGGTATCATTAGATGAAAACGAACACGCAAGTTGTACACACCGGCGTTCCATGACAGTGGAGTGATCAACCTCAACCGAACAGTTATGCTGGACGATCCATAATAAGACATGCAATGAGCCTCTGAAATCTCGTCGAACATCCTTGACAATGCCAATGGAGGAGACAAATGACCCAGACTGTATGACTACTTCAACGTCTTTCCATGGCACATCCACATCAAACTGGCTTTGGTGAGGTTTAAGTGGTTGATGATCTAGCAGCAGTTTTCCAGTCCTTGATATAGCATTAATAGACGTGAAAGCTACAAGTCCTCCATTACTTACCAACGTTCCAGTACTTCCGAGTGGCCAACGGTACAGGTCTTTCCAGTACAAAGGTAGACGACGAGTTGTAAAGATCTGTTGGAATCCACGAAAACATCCTTTACCCATCCTGTCTGCCCTGCATGCGGCTGGATCAGGAGCTTCACTTCAACGTTCAACCAAGGGGTTTCAGTGTTTGAGTAATTCGGTGTAGTAAGTTTCACAGAATTAGCATGAACCCTAAAGTCTTGATGTATCGAATGAGCAATGTGGTCAGGAGTAGACAGTATCTTCACTTACTATTCCACTTGTACAAGCACCAATACATATGCCAAGATGATCATCTGTTTTGGCGACCACAAATCCTGATTTTCCAGTATGAGCACCTCGTAATACCTCGATGAAATCACCAGGAATAATGTTCTTCTCCAAGTAGCGCACCATAACACGTTGATGACCTTTACTAACTACATCGACAACACACCACGATTTCTCCATGTCACTCTCTTCTTCCGAGGTCAATACTGTCCCGAATGTTGCGCCTTCCTTGTAATGCACGATGACTTTTTCTCCAGGGTCAAAATGCCAGAATGAAGGTAAGGGCATTGAGGCGATCTCAAAGAGATCTTTTCCTGCACGCTTTTTTGACTCTGAGAAGAGGTGGAAAAGCGAGATAGGGATTTTGCGAGCAGGAGAGACGGAGCTAAGGTTGAAAACTTTGACCAGGAGGCCATGTTTGAAAGTCCAAGACTTGTACATATACCTATCCCCACGCTTGACGAGGTCATGTTTGCACTTTGCAGGTTGAAAAAGCTCGGAAGGTGGACAAGGAGCATCACGCTTCCGCTTAGAAGATGACGCATAGTGCTTGTTTGACGCTGCCAAGCTAAGTCGAGGAACTACCAATACCTTGACGCCCCTCGTCAAGTCATTGTCATGGTAGGATTCATGAACAAGTCCCACGTCTCCTCGATAGAGGCCTCACCTGATCTGCACCCACTGACCATGGGCATAACCCCGCTCGTCCTGCATGTGTAGACACTTTTTCAGTTCTGATTCGGGGACCAGTGCCAAGGTAGACATCTTGGTATTGTAAAGGCCTCTTAGAACTTCCCTCAGCGACTGCGGACCAGATTTTGAAAACCTAGCTTCTAGATAAACGTAGCCGACATCACGAGGATTGTAGAATGCGGATGATAGCTCTTTGTGCAAGACTTCGTGTTTTGATATCAACTCAAATATAACATGATACTCTTGTCTAGGCTATAGGATGAGCGAATGAGTACACAAGAAGGAATTTTGAAGGTGGAAGAGCACTCAACGTACATTTTACTCGCCACAGGGACCTATCTCCTTCACGCAGCCAAAGCCCTTTTTGACCTAAAACAGATTCATCCTCCTCCTCCTCGGGTAACGGTTTCTGTGTGAGGTGGTCTTCAATCCGTGCTAGCAAAGTATTCAACCCCTTGTTGCGAGTTGTTGCAAGGAGGGGAGTGGAAGAAGGGGATGTCGGAGTTGGAGAAGATGGTCCAGGGCTGTTGACAGGGCTGTCGTCAATGAATCCTCCTAAAGAAAGAGTGAGCAATACGGAACAGAAAGAGCAAGATGTAATATGCACTGTCCTCAAACCCGTCTATATCACTGAACTCATCATTGCTGGCCACTTGTGCTTCGAGGTCGATGCACTAGAAGCTTATGTGTAAGTCATTGCGCTCCCCATTACCACCAGGCGGTCAGTTGAGGATTATACCTGGTTTATCATACTGATTTTGGAGAACGTTCTGGTTCAAAAGTGCGAAGTTTCGTTCCCTGTTTCTTGATTCTGTGGAAATACCATTCCAGGCTGCCTTAAAATCTAACAAGTTAGATAGTCCAAAGTGTAACAATCCAGTATCTAATAAGATGGAAATCCTATGGAAATCCAAGGCCATGGATTCCAGGCCTAACCATGGATTCCAGGGCTCAACATGGATTCCATGGGGCCAGGACCTCTGGCACTCCTTACCAATGGATTCCAGTGCCACTACTGTGTGGATTCCGAGGAACTATGTATACATATGTAGGACTATGTTTGATGGTTGTAGGGGACAAAAATGTTATGAGGGCCCTTGCTGCCCTTATGGACTCCATACTATTGTATAATGATTTGTAGTATATGGATTCCATGTTGTAGTATATGGATTCCATAATGTAGTATACAGATTCCATGTTGTAGTGTATGGATTCCATATTGTAGTGTATGGATTCCATAATGTAGTGTATGGATTCCATAATGTAGTACATGGATTCCATGTTGTAGTATATGGATTCCATAGTGTAGTATATGGATTCCATGTTGTAGTATATGGATTCCATGTTGTAGTGTATGGATTCCATGTTGTAGTATATGGATTCCATGTTGTAGTGTATGGATTCCATAATGTAGTACATGGATTCCATGTTGTAGTATATGGATTCCATGTTGTAGTATATGGATTCCATGTTGTAGTGTATGGATTCCATAATGTAGTATATGGATTCCATGGTGTAGGTTATGAATTCCATGTTGTAGTGTATGGATTCCATATTGTATAATAGTTTGTAGTGTATGGATTCCATACTGTGTAATAATTTGTAGAATATAGATTCTCTTCATTATAATACTTTCCATACACTGGATGCAAAATTGCTTCCTAAATATTTTCGATATTTTTTATGATTTTTTCAGCAATTATAGGATCAGATGACCAAGTTTAATTTTTTGTGTCACATATGTCATACATGTCACATGTTTTCCTTCCAACTGTCTGCATTTTTCATGATTTAAAGGTGTTATGGAATCAGATGACCAACTTTAATTTTCTCTCACACATGTCACACATGTCACACATGCTCCCCTACAACCATCAAACATAGTCCTACATATGTATACATAGTTCCTCGGAATCCACACAATAGTGGACCTGGAATCCATTGGTAAGGAGTGCCAGAGGTCCTGGCCCCATGGAATCCATGTTGAGCCCTGGAATCCATGGTTAGGCCTGGAATCCATGGTTAGGCCTGGAATCCATGGCCTTGGATTTCCATAGGATTTCCATCTTATTAGATACTGGATTGTTACACTTTGGACTATCTAACTTGTTAGATTTTAAGGCAGCCTGGAATGAATACAAGTATTAGTCTGACTTATTGATACTTCTACAGTACTAATCTCAGTACTAGTCCAAGTCATACGTACTTCTAATGTACTAATAAGTACAAGTACTAGGCCCACTTATAAAGGGGGCCTCTAAAATCATCAAAAATGTCGAAAATGTTATGGGGGCCCTTGCTGCCCTTATGGACTCCATATTGTATAATGATTTGTAGTATATGGATTCCATGTTGTAGTATATGGATTCCATAATGTAGTATATGGATTCCATGTTGTAGTATATGGATTCCATAATGTAGTGTATGGATTCCATAATGTACTGTATGGAATCCATAATGTAGTATATGGAATCCATAATGTAGTATATGGATTCCATGTTGTAGTATATGGATTCCATGTTGTAGTATATGGATTCCATAATGTAGTGTATGGATTCCATAATATACTATATGGAATCCATAATGTATTATATGGATTCGATACTGTAGTATATGGATTCCATAATGTAGTGTATGGATTCCATAATGTACTGTATGGAATCCATAATGTAGTATATGGAATCCATAATGTAGTATATGGATTCCATGTTGTAGTATATGGATTCCATGTTGTAGTATATGGATTCCATAATGTAGTGTATGGATTCCATAATATACTATATGGAATCCATAATGTATTATATGGATTCGATACTGTAGTATATGGATACCATAATGTAGTGTATGGAATCCATAATGTAGTATATGGAATCCATAATGTAGTGTATGGAATCCATAATGTAGTATATGGAATCCATAATGTAGTGTATGGAATCCATAATGTAGTATATGGAATCCATAATGTAGTGTATGGAATCCATAATGTAGTGTATGGAATCCATAATGTATTATATGGATTCAATACTGTAGTATATGGATTCCAGAATGTAGTATATGGATTCCATATTGTATAATAGTTTGTAGTCTATGGATTCCGTACTGTGTAATAATTTGTAGAATATAGATTCTCTTCATTGTAATACTTTCCATACACTGGATGCAACATTGCTTCCCAAATATTTTCGATATTTTTTATGATTTTTTCAGTAATTATAGGATCAGATGACCAAGTTTATTTTTTTTGTCACATATGTCACACATGTCACATCTTTTCCCTTACGACTGTCTGTATTTTTCATGATTTTACAGGTGTTATGGAATCAGATGACCAACTTTAATTTTTTCTCACACATGTCACACATGTCACACATGCTACCCTACAACCATCGGACATAGTCCTACGTATGTATACATAGGTCCTTGGAATCCACTCTCAAGCTACACAATAGTGGCACTGGAATCCATTGGTAAGGAGTGCCAGAGGTCCTGGCCCCATGGAATCCATGTTGAGCCCTGGAATCCATGGTTAGGCCTGGAATCCATGGCCTTGGATTTCCATAGGATTTACATCTTATTAGATACTGGATTGTTACACTTTGGACTATCTAACTTGTTAGATTTTAAGGCAGCCTGAAGTGTGAGCATACCCGGAAGCTTTTGTCACAGGTAGCTGCATGTCGGAGAAAGCGACGTGGTGTGAGATCAGGAAGATCATGCTCCAAATTTTTGAGCAATTTCATTAGTTCGGAACGCAAAGAGGGAGGGGTCTTAAGAGGGAGGGGAATTGGGTGTGAATGCTCGCCTTTGCATACTACAAGGACCCATGGGCATGTTTGGTGGAATTCCTCTAAAGGTTCAAAGATGCAAAACGTGCTCTTGCTGCTCACGTGAGTGAGTTTTACCTTGGCAAGGCTTCCACTGTCAACGTTGCGATGTTGCATGGCTAGATTTGACTATCAGTTAAGTAACAAAAACCAAACGAAATAAAAATAAACGTCGCACGACAATCAATTCTTTGTGAGGAAAAATTGACAATAGTCAAGCATGGTGCCAAGGGCCCATAACCATCGAGTTCGGCATTACTTTCAATGAACTCGATATCCTCAACATTGTTTTTAGATAATGCTTCGAGATACTCAAGGTCATATGAGCCAGAACCAACATCAAAATTTATCAGATGGTCTCAAGACAAAACACGGTTGTAGTGCTTGCATCTGAAGCAAATTTCAGTAGAGGGCATTATTATTGAAATATTGGCCTACCGGACATAAGCCCGACCAGTACCTTGATTAGTATATTCCAATAATAAACGGCCATCGCAAGTTGCTTTAGCTACATGCCCTCGGCGGATTTCAGTATTCAAGCTTTCTTCAGCAATGCGTATGGCCAACTCTTCATCAGTGATAAGGGTGGGCTCGAATGGAGACGACGTGCAGCCAAGTGTCTTGGAGGCAGTCCACAGTGCAAATGTTTTCTCAAACAGAGTTCGAGAGAGTGAGTTTTGCAGCTGCCAAGACCGTCGGTGCAGTTGTACCTGTTTTTGAAGGTCTTCATGGGTTGCTGAACAATGATGAGCATGGGCAAAGTCCGGTCTGCCGTATGGACAGATTTTACACCCTTGACCTAGATAAACCAATCAGATAATGCATCCCAGAATTTACGTACGCAGGAAAGCTTACTTACGAGTTGTATGACGGACACTGCATGGCACTTTGTTGCCTTCTGAATCAACCAGAACGCAACACTAACGTGAGTTTCCATTCTTTAGGATCGTTGAGAAACCTTCCGGCCGGCCTTGAGAGTATGCAAATGCCTGAGCAGGATTGAACCAGCTCGCTGCATCCATCTCGAAAAGATGGCCTATAACTCCATGCGGGGAAGTTTCCGGATACTCAACCAAACTACCCCTTCGGTAAGTGTAAAGCTGTGAAACTGTGCACTGTTGTGTAACAGTGACATCAGTCTCAGTTTTAAAAGCCAAATCTTGTGATAAAGATGCAGGAGGAAGAGAAGGGCAGCCAGGAGCAGGATTGAGCAAATCAGTCAAAGAGAGCATAAGGCTACAAAGAAGAATCACAATGTTTGTAAAATAAACCACAGAATGGCATTTCGTATCGAAGAAAGCCTCTAAACAGACTGCTACGTATATACCGTATCTGTCGGGCTAAGGCAAGTACAGTTCTGCTTGTAAAAGCGGTGATCAAGCAGGTAAAGACTCTGAAAGCATCCTTTTGGAGAAACTTGAAACGTTCAGCACTAGACAAAGCTGAAGGGATGATGTGTTGCGTAAAGATGCATCAGGGTCCAGGAAATAAAATAAAAATTGCAGAAAAATAAAAATAAAAATGGAGGCCAGAGGTGAGGAAGCCGCTTGAACCAAAATCTGACCGACGGATCGAACCCGTTCTCGTTTGAGAAAGCACATGTCGTAACATCCATGGTGCCATGATAAGATAAGTGGAGTCGTATTTTCAGCTGGTTCCATTCAGAATGGAACAATAATGTCAATGGGAAAAGTTGGGACGTTAGGCTCAAACAAGCTCATAGGAACTGTAGAGTAGTATGTAGAGTACTATGTAAATTCTATCTTCTTCAACTTAAGAAATGACCAGGGTGAAATAAGGTGGGCAGCTGCCCCAAGTACCAACTTAGATGGGCAGCTGCCCACAGTACTCAGTAATGTGGGCAGCTGCCTATGTATGTTGGGATATTCTCACATAAATCTTAAAAATGATTAGGATGAAGGTGGGCAGCTGCCCCAAATACCTGGTACTTGGGGCAGCTGCCCACAGTAATCAGTCATGTGGCCAGCTGCCTATATACATAACCTCTGTTGGTATATTTTCATATAAATATATGTCTTGTATATATATATTTATGGTGTAGCACTAACTAAGGTGGGCAGCTGCCCACAGCAATAATTCATGTATGATTGTATCCCTTTGTTGATATATATCACAAGTCACAGTGTGGACTTGCTGTTGATCATGTAAATCCACTAAGTCTTGCCATATTCATTATTGGTGTTGTGTATGTAATGGCAAGAAAGGTAATGAAGGATAAGGTCATCCATGGCTGGATCCATGGCCAGGAATATGGGCAGCTGCCTTGAAATGTCAAGTAGTATTGTGTCAGTAAGATAATGGATATACTCATGAAATTAATGACAAATATATGAAAAAATGATAGGGGGGAATTCTGGACCAAATTGGTGAAAAACAGCAGGCAGCTGCCCAGAGGGACCCCGGACACCTGTGACATGTGACAAGTTGGGCAGCTGCCCAGCCGTGACCAGGCAGCTGCCTGGTAGGCAGGGCAGTGATTTTGATCAAGACAGGATTGGTGGGCTGCTGCCTGGAAAAATTGAGCACAGGTGGGCAGCTGCCTCACTGAAATATTGGCTGGGCAGAATGCCTGAAAAAGTAACCTCTTAGGATAGTTTAGGTACATCAGTTTTCTATCCTAACTAGGTCATATATAGTGGTTGCCTGAAGTGATCTACTGTGCAACCTTTGAGAAATTGATATTGTATTTATCTACTCAATCTGTCTTCGGAATCTCCACAGTATCCATTTACTATGGGCTATAGTATGTATCTACTGTGCTGCCTTACAGGTATTGACACTGTATTTAACTGCTCACACTGCCTTCGAAATCCCCATGGTATCTATCCACTGTGCATCAACATTGACACCGAATTTATCTACTCAACCTGCCTTCAAAATCTCCACAGTATTTATTCACTCAAGTCTCTGGGTACTACTATGATCACCATCTACTGTGCAACCTTTGAGAAATTGACACCGAATTTATCTCCTCAATCTGCCTTCAGAATCCCAACAGTATCTATCTACTGTGGGTTACACAATTTTTATTCATTCAGGTCTATGAGTACTAATATGGTTGCAATGCATATATATATTGAAGTTCGTGCGGTGTTTATGTACTGTGATTGCAATGTACATGTCTAACTAGTCTGCCCCCTTTCAGAATTCTCCACAATGTCTATCTACCTTCGCCTATTGTGTTTATTTCCCGGACAACCTTCCAGATACCTGCCCAGTATCTATCTACTCTTGGAAATATCATCTATCCACCGTTGTTTCCAGAAATTGCCACAGTATCAATCTACTGTGGTCTATACACTCATGGTACTATAGTCGGAATATATATATGGACATTCCCACAGCATCTATGATCACAATGTAGATATATACTCTGCAGCCTTTCACAAACCTACACAGTATCTATCTACTCTGGAAAATAGCATCCATCCACTGTGCACCATTCCAAATGTCACCCAGTATTTATTTACTGTGGGCCATAGTACTTAACTATGTACTGCGCATAAATACAATTTATCTACAACATGCTGCCTCGCAGCTTCACAGTATTTATCTCCTCTGAACTGCAGTTTCTTTAGCCTTGAATCAACAGTAGTATTTACATTGTCTAAACAGCCTTGCAGAAATCTGCATGGTACTTACCTACTTGGGGCACTTGTCCGTCATACAACTGTTCCTCATACAGGATTGATCCACTTCTGGCTATGGTATTTATCTACTACCTCAACTTATTTGTTTTACAGTATTTTTGATGTTTCAACAGGATATATATACTAACACCTGCTAACAGGATCATTTTCCATAGATATCTACTGCATGCTGTACACAGTATTTATTTACCTCGGGTCTAAGTATAGTAAATATTTACTAGCCACTACACTTGTGTAATTCATGTGTGCTCTTGTACATTGTGATTGTGTGACATAGTATGTATATTCTGTATTTTTACCACTGGAACAAACAGTATTTCTCTGCCATTCAAATTTGATATGCACAATACATGATCTTGAGCCCCAATGATATAGCACATAATTCAAGTTACTGTACTTCCCACCTTTGCCACAGCCAACTGCTCCTTATGTGCCGCATCACTGCGCTTCACAATCTCTTCCATCTCTTGCAGGATCTGGTTCTCTTTCTCACTATCTACCCTCACTTTGTACTCTGCTGCAATCCGCTCTTTTTCTTGCAAAGACTGAAGACACAAGAGGAGCCGAACCACCATCAGCTCAAGCCGAGCACTCTCTGACCGCTCCACATTCCACTCGCCTTGGTCATTCTGACGATAAGCCCAAATGTTGTCCAGATCCCAGGCCGTTTCGTCTTGGACCTGAGTCAACATTAGCTCTCGGACCCGAGGATTTGGATGCTGGTCCCTCCAATCTTCGGAGGTTTGAGTCGACGGTGAAGTGAGTGTGCCAGTTTTGAACACGTAAAAGTCCAAGAGTACATTGTTGATAAGGCATCCACAATGCAACGATCCAGCAGGAGGTGTTTGGGCTGGAGCAGTAGCTGCGTAGGGGACACCGGTGAGCAGCCAGTTCCTCTTGCTTCCTGATATGTCGTTTTGGGAAGTATCCCGATTGGAATGGTGATGGCTACACTGAATGACCTTCCTCTCCGTTTCGAGGATGTGAAGGGAGAGTTCCATACAGATGCTCACACATTCTGGCACAAATGAGGGGACATTCCGCATCAGTTTACGGAGGTTTGAAGGAATGGTGTAACCGGTATGAGACTCCATCCGCCACTTGGCCAGGGCATTCCTCCCTTGTGCTGTTGGAAACAGAAAAAACAAATGTTAGTGATACGCAAGGCTTTCACAAATACAGCAAGTCACTTATTGTACTTGGCTCTGATGCTTTTCTTGTATCAGTCGCAAATTTGTCTGAAAAACGGTTAGAAGCTAGCCATGCAGGGAAATAACCAGTACTCACTGGCTTCCGTGTTACTGTTTTTAGCCTTTGTTGGCTTAAGTTTCTTAGTGGATGGATCTTGAACAGCGCCATCTGCCTTGCGTTTGAGTTTGATGTGGGCTTCCTCGATTGCTGATACATTGAACGAGTTAATACAAAGTAGAAAATCGAGGAAATTGGCATACCATCCCCCATCGACTCCATTCTTACCTCAGGTGAGACTTGAACTGATACTGCAGGATGAGAATCTCCAACGGGATTCTCATTGAGGGTGATCATCCGCACATCCTGCTGCTCAGCAAGTCCTTGGAGCTCTAGCAACTTCGGAGGCATTGACGGAAATTCTGTGGAATCGACCTTCCTTGACTTATCTCCATTCAAGAGGATCTGCTGCTCCGGACTGGGATTTTGCAGAAAGCCAGCTAAGTCCACTCCAACACCGTCAATGGAGACCTTGAAGCCTGCGGTTCCACTAGATTCTCCGTTAACAGTAGACAGCTGTGACTGTAAGTTTGGGCTCCCTAAGTATCATTGTGTTAAAATCAATCTCATTTCTGGTTAAATGAATCACACCGTTTGAAGCATTCTGCTTACGCTCTGCATTATCAGACTCGGATGCCTCTTTGCTCTCTGTGAAGTTGTCTGTTAATGTTTTTTTTTGTATGAATAAATCATACCTGGTGCACTTGGAGCACTGGATGTGGCAGAGACCAACTTGGACCCGTCAGTGTCCCCCGCTAACAAGCTGTTTGTTGGTAGATCTCAATCTTTAGGTCAGAATTAATCGCACCTGGTGCATTCGAAGCTTCATTACATTCAACATTCAAGCGGGCAGAGACCGACTCGGAAGGCTTGTCATTGCTCTCTAAAAATTTGTTTGTCAATATCAATCCGACTTTTTATGTGCGACTGAATCTCACCTAGAACATTTGTTGAAGTGGCAGGGTTCGACTCAGAAGCCTTATTATTGTTGTTCCCTAAAAAGCAGTTTATAAATATCAGTCTCATTTATGTAGGAATAAATTGTACCTCGATCGCTGGGAGCTACTGGACCACCCTCCGCACTGTTTGAGTTGGCAAGAACCAACTGAGAGGCGTTATTCGTCCCTAAAAATGTTTGTAAATATCAGTCTTAGTTTTAATATAGAAATTCGCACCTGGAGTATGATGGGCTTCTTCACAGCGGCCAATGTTGTCTAAACTGGCATTGGAAGAACCCAAAGGCTTATCCGTGCACCCTAAATGTTTGTTTCTGCATATCAGTCCGAGCTTTTTATTTTTATTTGGAAATCATACCTGGATGAGTCGGAGCTAGTGGGTTATACTCTACATTCATTGAGTTAATCAGTCTTGGTTCTTATGTAGTGAAAATCACACCTGGAGGAGCCGGATTTGCTAAACTAGCCTGAATCGCGTTGGCCAAGGTGGAGGCAGGTGATGTATCACTTTGGGTCTCTGCTTTCCTGTTGATACCGGGAGCGTTGGGAGACACTGGACTGCCATCTGCATTTTCTGAGTCGACAAGGCCCGACTCGGAGGCATTGTTCCTTCCTAAAAAAAACTGTTGGTAAATATACGAGTCGGTCTCGGTTTTAATGTAGAAATTCGCACCTGAAGGGTTATGGACTTCTTCACAGCGGTCCATGTTGTGCAAGTTAGCATTGGAAGAACCCAAACATTCATCCGTGCTCCCTAAATGGTTGTTTCTGCATATCAGTCCGAGCTTTTGATTTTTATTTGGAAATCGTACCTGGACGAGTTCGAACTGGTGGGCTATACTCTAAATTCATTGATCTAATCAGTCTTGGTTCTTATGTAGTGTGAAATCGCACCTGAATGAGCCAGATTTGCTAAACTGGACTGGATCAAGCTGGCCAAGGGAAGCAAGTGTTGGCTCGGTTTGAGCATCTGCGTTCAATAAGAGTCGAAATCCGTTGGTCCTCCTAGTCATCACACATCAATGAGCACCACACATACCTGGGTCAACCATTGGAGAAATGACAGGCTCTGAACGACATTAGTTAAAACTCTATCAATAATTTCTGAGAGAAGAGACAACACACTATTCCGTGACCTTGTGGCAGCAGAAGGGACCACCAGTGGCAATGCAGCAGCCTCTAGTCTCGCTGCTAAAGCAGTCTCCTCGCTTTCCAAGTCAGCCAAGCATTTTTCGTTTTTTGTGATATTTTTTTCAAGAGTTTTTGTTCCTCTTGGAGGGTCGAGCATCTTCTTTTCATGCAGTCGTGCTCTTTTTGCAATCAGCTCAGCCTGGACCTTTTCTTTTTCCTCGCGAATCAGGTTAAGTCTTTCCCTGATATCTATGCCTATCAATTTGTCGCACGATTAGCATAACTTCACTCTTCAAATTTTCAGACTTTACTTACAGTCGGTAATTGGGCTTTTTGTTGGAGCATGGCGTCTGGAACGATTCATGATGGAAAATCCAGTCAACAATCCAATAAATGAGGTAGATGTGAATCGATAGATGCTGCCTGCAGTATTTATTAGCTGCACTATTAAAATGTCTCGGGAGGATTTCTCTAACTGTTGGAAACTCACATCCAAACATCATTCAAGTGTGTGTAGATAACTTTCCAAGAACCCAACAGCAATACATACAATCGAAAACATAGGACATATTTACATGGTGGGAGGTTTACATTTTGAAATGAATAATTACATCCAATATCATCTGAGCAACTATGTTCCTGCCTCTTTCCTTCCTGCCTTCCTGCCTTCCTGCCTCCCAATACAATGATACTCATCATAGCAGAGCCCATGGAATTCCCATCTTTACTCCGGACTTCTTAGTACCGACTCGTTCACGCAGGCAGTGTATCCCCGAATACCTGAAACAAAGCATGGTTATCTAAAAAATTCAATTAATTACTAGTTTGAGGCCAACCCTGCCTTAGGCTGGAACCGAGTATATTATAAATCACTATCTATGATCTATCATATGTTGATCATATGCATTGGAAGGCATGTGCGTGCAGCGGGTTATATGCTGCATATATGTGCCTAATTGTGATCCTTATGGTCCGTCGGAGCTAACTATGAATGCAGGAGCCGAGTATACTATTAATCACTATCTTTCTATCTGGCATATGCATCAGAAGACATGTGCGTGCAGCAAGTTATATGCGTCTAATTATGATCCTTGTGGTCCGTCAGAGGTAACTATGAATGCATTCAGGGTACATAAGTCTGGTAGGCATCATGGAAATATTTCGGGACTTCATGTTGCACATAGGTATAGTTTTGACCAATCCACTTCATCTTATTTTTACTACATCGGGTCGTACGATATTCAATTCTAATTTTGAAGGCTTTTGGTCATAACTACTACAACTAAACATCACTGAAGTATGTACCTTCAGAATACTCTAAATATGTGACATTTGAATGTTCCTTCTGTCTATGTATGACCTTGAATTCCGGAATTTCTAGGGGCACTTGAAGACTCTCTGGTTCTCCTTGAAGCGTAGGAATTAATTTCCATCGCAACATCATGTCATCATCAAGATGTCGCAGATTAGGTTGAAACTCTTCTTCCGTAGGACATTCATCCAGGATGACATGACCACGGTACGAGTTATTAGGACCAACACTCATGACTTTAGTGCATGCAAACCCTCGGGGTTCCACATCTGAAAAGCTGGATCTCGGAAAAACAGACCAAGCTTCAGTGCCCAAAAGCATGGTGAAGTAGTTTGCTAGAGAAATATATCAGCTGGTTCAATACCCAGAGAGATTCAACGGAATTCACAAACTTCCTGCCTGATAAAAGATGGCATCCATTACACTCCGAGTGGCACCAAAGAGACAAACCACGGCTGCTCCATTGGTAAAGTTGTATTCAAAAGTGGTCCATGAGTTTCGTTGCATGTGAGACTGGTGCCTCTCATAGTCCCTTAGGAACGCAGTGCGAGGGTGAACAGAGCCAAGTGTCTGGGAGTCAACATAGAGGAATCCAATAGTGAAGAGAAACTTTCCAATGGTGGCGATATGGACATGCTTTAAATACACATCCAGAGGAATTAGACAGTGAAGCCAATCCTGTTTGCGATGCAGAAATAGAAAGGCAAAGATGCCTGAAATAACAGCACCTGTTCTCTGCTGCTTGTGGCGGAACATTTGTGACTGGTGAGAAGAACCAAAATAGACCGTAAGAGCACAGTCCATATCCAACCTAACCGATATATAGGCATCGATTACATAGCAAGTTGCACAAGAAATACAACAAAATCTCATTATGGGTGGAGAGCTCATCTAGGATTGCGAAGATGAGATCATAGGGCTGGATGTGTGGAGATTGGGATTGCAAGAGCAAGGTGAACATACGAGAACAAGCAGGGCACTGTTTAGGTTTGAGTAAAGCTTGTGTGACAGTAACAACTTAAGAATTGCTGTGACTTGCAGCTTAAATTAAATGGGCGGTAAGATTTCTCATCTCTTGTTCTTCTCAGCCATGAACAAGTTGGCCAACTTGAGTGACTCTCCCTCCCCCTCCCTGAATAAGAACACAAAGCACCCATGATATTATCAAAAGTAGGTTATCCAGTTCTCAGATTGAGACTTCAGACTCATTATAAGGTGCATCAGACATCGTGAAGAGCAACGGGCTAAGTCCCGAGAATACCAGCACAAAAAAAGGGAGTCTAGTCTGGGGTCTATGTCTATAGCCTCAACTTCCCCTGTGCATATTCCATCGGCAGGTACAAATCACTCCTTCTGCCACAGCAATACTATGAGTCTCATTTTGAGCCATTAACATAGACCACGCTTCAGTAATCTACCAGGACATGAATATCGCTGCCCTCCGAGAACGACATAAATTATGGACATTTCAATGGCATGGAATGGGGCGCTGGCCCTCAACAATACCCTCCATCCCTGACAACAAACTCCTACAGCATGCTTCAGATGGCGCCATTTTATCCCTTCAGCTCTTTCAGACTCTTGACACCTGTACTTTTATCAGCATTGATAATATTCGCTCACTCCATCAACTTAAATGTCGGGCACAGCGTAATCTGGGTCATGGGAGATTCGACATATTTTTTGGGTTAAACCAGGGCAATTGGTTTATGACTATGCCTCTGCCAGCTTGGCCTGCTACACCAGTGTCAGCATTCCGCCAACTAGTCTCAACCGATGAGAGTGATCTGGTTCTTCACCGCGATGTACAGAACTTGCGATCGAGGACGGCAAAATGGCTTCAGAAATGGGATTTTTTTGTTCGTGCAGGGGCGTCCGCCATTAGGAGTAGCAATGGAACGAGAGCACTTGTCAGGTATAAGGATGCAGGTATGGAAATTGGAGAACAATGGGATTATGTCTTGGAGTTTCGGGTACTTACAGACATGCGTGACATACGTGCGCTTCACCGCGAAACTTGCAGGGTGATGTATAAAGTGGGGGAACGTATAGGAAGGTGTAGATCAATTTTGCGAGAACTTGATGAATAAATGCCATAAATTTGTACTCTAACAACTTTACTTCTTGAAGTGCGTATTAGTATGTTGAGACTAGCAGAAAATGAACTGGTGACTGTTGGAGATTGTTGGTGACTGTTGGCGACTTCCGGCCCGAGGCAATCACAACCATCTGCTTCTGTCGCAAAGTCTGTTCAATTTTGCGAAAACTTGATGAATAAATGCCATAATTTTGTACTCTATCAACTTTACTTCTTGAAGTGCGTATCAGTATGTCAAGACGAGCAAAAATGAACTGGTAACTGTTGGAGATTGTTGGCGACTGTTGGCGACTTCCGGCCCAAGGCAATCACAACCATCTGCTTCTGTCGCAAAGTCTGTGTATTAGAAAGTAAGGGATATAATTATCATTGCAGGCTAGAGCTATGAAAGATACCTTACCCATCAATAAGGACCTCCGTTATCCATGGCGAAGGATAATTTCTAAGGAACACGTTGCAATAAATGAAGATGGAACACATATGAAAGCTATACTTAAGTTTTAACCCAGCATCTCGAGACTTGAAAGTAATGCGAATCATACAATCACATTGGTCTAGACACAATGCAAGTTATTACTGTTGAGTGTGTGCACTTTAACAGCCTAAAAATTGAGGACATACAGCAAGAGAGTGGTTCTGGCTGGACACCTGGAACCCAAAAGGTTGACTTCAGCAATGTCCCAGTGAGCTGCAAACATTTACCGGGATAATTTTAAAATGCATTGGAAATATACAGGGTATCTCCAGGACATTACGTATGGATATTTAAATGCACAACTTGGGTCACTTGCGAGCTTTCGTGAGCTTTATCTGGATTAGTGAAAAATGGTCCCCAAGCTCCATTGTGTAGATGGTAAACTATTTAACTTAAATAGTATTGGGAATATATAGCATATATAGCATATCAGAGCTCCTGGAGCTGTGTAAAAATCTCCCTGTGCATTGAACTTGCCGTGAACTATAACAAAATCAACCTGAGCGCCCTTGAAGCACTCATTAAGTAGGACGGGCCGAATGTGTGGATGTGCATCCACACATCCGAAGCTCAATCTCGACGATGTCTCATTGAGTTGGGATTTACTTGGATAAGCTTAAAAAGTATCAGAAATGCACAACACTATTTACATTATGTTATAACTAAAAGCATAGTCAAATTAGAATACATGATGCATTGCTGTATATGATCTAAGCTTGAAACAGACCAAATCTCACCACTGATGTAATTCGAGATGTGGATAGCACAAGAAGAAGACCTCGGGGAGCTCTGGGAGCATGCATGTAGTGTACTTGATACTGGGTAATGACTTGAAGAGTGTCAATCTGGGAGCTAAACATAATGTGACTGTGGTACAAAAATTAAGTATCTCATATTGTGCATCGCATGAACTTTGGTCAAGTCTTCAATACAACGGCGGCTTATTTGTTGCAATGAATGTAATTCTGAAGGATGCTTGTAATATACTCCCAAATAACAAATTCCTAAAATCTTTAGATGATTCAAATCCTCTTTCTCTCTCAAGTTCATCATCTTTTATCATGGACTTAAGTTGTCTGGGTAGAACTGATAGAGAGCGATCTGCGAAGCGCCACTGTACATATATTAAATTAAGCTGTGGATTGCGTGATATTGAACATATGTAGTATAAAGAGTAGACCTGAGCTCCTGAACCAGTGGAAAAATCTCTACAGGCATGGAGCTCATCGCGAACCATGAACAACTCCATAGGAGCACCGGTTAAGCGCCCACAAGGTACATTCAAAGATCAACCTAGGCGGTTTCCTTGAGCAGGGATTTGCATGGATAAGTGCAAAATGTGTCTGAGTGGCACACGGCTACTCTCCATACTGTAATGACATCTAAATCAGACTACATGAAGGATCTGTGAAAGATTGCTGTATGCAATCTGTGGGAGTGTAGCTTGCCTCACTGGTAGTACAAGTACTTCTCACTTTTCTTCATGATATAAAGGCCAGTTTAGGACGTTGTCCCGACATCCCCTCTGTCAGTAACAACTGCTATAAGCGTCCTGTATACGCATATACTCCCAAGCTATCGACTTTATATTACTTCTACCTATAACTTGCTATCAATATTAGAGTTCTGTCAATGACTCGTACAACACATATAAGCTACCTTAATGCGCCCGATGCCCCCACACGTGATTCAGACCCAACGAAATACTTACGTCAACATTGTAATACATTTTATAACTGCATATATGCGCATATATTCACTAATACCATATCAATAACAGCCTTGACAACTTTTGACCTTATCCGTAAGCTCTAATAAGTTTACAATGTTATTATTAGAGGTCTGCACACAGCCGTACACCCTCGACAACGTCGATTCATCAACTAGATGATCCAATACAATATATTTTGATTACCTATAGTTAGCATACTGAACTAGTACGGTTCTAACAGACGGCAATGCAACGACCTCAATTTTAATTAACTTTCAAGATCATTGCTCAGTCCAAAAACTGTGAGCTGTAATAACGAAAAAACTTCTTGAGCTCTAATGTATCAAAACCGGGAAAATATGAAAGCCGTAGAACCTGTTAACAGTCAGCATTCATCTTGCACATGTACATCTTTCTGATCTAAATTGGTAATTGTTCAGGATAAAGTTATAAGCCAGGAAAATCACAAGATGTTGTCAATACTAGCATATTTTAATGCTCAATACCAAATACGGGATCCGCAAAACGACTATCATGGATAAGAACAATCACCTGCTGAACAAGGGCTAAGTCTATTGAGATGCATTAAATAGCGTGCATGAACTAAACAACCAAACACATACCAAGATTGTTGCCCATGTTTGTGATTCTGGTAGCGTGGAGGACAAGTTCACTTGAAGGCTCAGGCTGAACATCAACTTGTCCCAAAACTTCGACAAATTTTGTGGCGGATGTTATTAGCTGAATATCAGTGTTTCAACTGTCTAAAAATTATAGGTATTGCAACTGGTACATGCCTCATCCTCAAGCTTATCAGTCTTTACCGTGATCGCAATGGCATCACTAGCAACCACTTCTACTGATTTGATATCTGGTTCAAACTTTTTAGAATATCAGAATCAAAGAAACAGACTCCAAAGATTAAAAAAAAAGTTGAGTAATCAGCTTACATATTTTATTTCGCATGGGAGAAGCACAAAGCGGCCATTAAAATTTTGCAAAAATTCCCCATTAACTCTGGGACTAATGCTGTTGTAGTCGTCGATGGGAGTGGTCATTCAGAAGATGTACTGCACCGTCACGCAGCTCAGCACCTTATATTGATTCAAGAAAGGTCCAGCGTGGGTGGGGCATAAGCAAAAACATCGAGATAGTGTCAATTACACATTTGGAAGCCTATTCAAAGGTATGCATGTGTGCTGCGTGGAAAATTTATACCCCAAGGAGTTATACCTTAGCTACCCAGCATTGAACGATCTCTCCTGAAATATTTACGCAGTTCAGCACCTTATATTGATTCAAGAAAGGTCCAGCGTGGGTGGGGCATAAGCAAAAACATTGAGATAGTGTCAATTACATATTTGGAAGCCTATTCAAAGGTATGCATGCATGCTGTATGGAAAACTTATACCCCAAGGAGTTATACCTTACCAGCATTGAACGGTCTCTCCTGAAATATTTAGTTCCTTGAATATATCAATTATAGAATTCATCTATCAAACTCGAATTGATTGTTGATTGTGGAGGCATTGGATGACTATCAACTTAACCAATCTGACATTCCAATGACACATACAGATATACATAGCTATTATACTTACTCGGTTTCGGAAGTCTGTGGAGCCCTGGCCTGTGCCTCCTGGAACTGGCGAATAAGCATATCTTTGTAGGCATTCTCCTGCTGTAACCTCCTGCTCTCATCGCTCTTCTGTTCTTGCTCCTTGAGAAGAGCATCTCTTTCAGCCTCAAGTATGGTGATAGCTGATTGAGAATTCTGCAAACTAGCAACCAGCTCAGCTGCATCGACGCGTCGTGCACATTGGAGGGATGCAAACATCTTGTTGCTGAGTTGGTGGATTTCATTCAATGTTGATGGGCCTTCATTGGAAAGACAGGAAGAGGTGTAGTTTGCAAAGTGGAGACGGGAATGTGGAAGATGTGCGACAATGTACAGCCAGCAACCTGTTTCCTCTGAAACTTGTTCACACTGTACAATCAAGTTAGAAAAAATAATATTCAAAATAGATAACTACATACCCGGCAAATAATGTTAGCCAGTTCTCGGTTATATCGTTTTGTGCTCTTAGCAACTGAAGTGATTGGCAAGGGAAGTGGTCTGTCTCCGGGAAATGCTAGATAATTGAAGTGAATAATGAAAAGAGCCATAATTAAACTTGGTGACGTACCCCACACAATACCACCTCGACCAGCACCATCGACCAATCCAAAACAAGGGTTCTCGACTGTCGCTCTAAGGCGGCTAGGCTTGATAGGACTGGATGGTGGACTGGAAGGAGGAAGACTTGAGTGCGGAATTAAATTATCAGCATCCACTAGCGCTTGTGCATGCAGGACAGGATCAATCATGTCCTGGTCAAAGTAACCAATGAGACATCATCTACTTTGAACAACCTGAGAGATACAAATACCATGGTTGAACCAGGACTCGACGGCGGAAACGCTAGCATGCTATTGAGTGCTTCCATTGAAAGTGTTGGATCATGAACCTAAAGCATTGGGCAGTTCGAGTCAGCTGAGGTAGATATTAATTTTAAATAGATCATACATGGTCCGGAGCTGCAGCTGCTGAACCAGAATCAAGACGGACCGTATGGCCATTTTGAGATTGAGGAGGACGAGGGGGAAATGTTGGTGTAACAATGCCCGGTTGTTGAACTACCTGACTCTCTGCTGAAGGAATGCCCTCAGAAGCAGTTGTATTCTTTGCCTTCTAGCAAACAAAGAGTAAGCATTAATTTGCATACAAAGTCATGGAATATAGCTACCTGGGCGGCTCGAAAAACTGCACTATGAATGCATTCCATTGATGTACAGAGGGGTCTTCCAGTGCAATGTCTACATCGACGAGGAGCCCTTTGTGAAGAGGCATTTATAGGAGAAGAAGACTGGGTTTTCTGAAGTGATCCACTGGCAGTAGATACAACCTTACGGGACCGCTTGCGCTTGGGGGTTCCCGCCATGGATGCAAACAATAAAGAGGAAAACGTAATGCATTTTATGCAATTCTGAAGAATTAGTCAGCAGCTATAACTGTCTCTTTCAACTTCACCATAATGAATCAAAGATATCGCTCTCCTCCTCCTATTCCGCCTATTCAGAAGGCTCTTAAATCGACGGAATATTAATCATCCATTTCTTGGACCAGGGAAAATACAGGCCAAAGTTGTTGTCAGTCCGCAGAAAAAACCTCAGGTGGTAAAGTCTGGTGGTGAACGAAAACGCAAACGCCCTACTTCAAGTACACAGGGACTGACAGAACAACATGATTTTGAAGATATCTTGGAGGACAATAACCATTATTCACTATCCAATGTTTCCAACTTGAAACCTGCTCATTTTGGGCGAGCTTCTCCAACTCCAGTCCTGGTTCATGATTCACTCAATGTTTCCAATGGAGATGAGAGCGCTTCCTCTGAGTCCCTGGATATGTTCGCACAATACGTGAATGCAGTACAATCTGATTGCGTCGGCTTCATTCAGCTGGGAAATGATACATTTGTGGTTGAGGGATGGAAGCGCAGAGTAGGTGAAGGTACGGTAGGTATTTGGACATTGATGTATAAGCCAAGTTTGAGATACTGAAATTCTGAATAGAACCAGTGGTATCATTTCGAAGTATTGGTCCACAACCAGACAGTTTGCCTCTGTCCGAATGGTGACCTGTACTGTTTTCATAAGCAATACTACTCCCTACATGGATCAACAGCTTTCGAGCCGGAAGAAGGGACTTACAGAGGTAAGATTTTCCTCTAATTCCATTAAAAAATCGATAATGATTTTGGATTGAATTGAAGGATGGTGCCCCAGAGTGGTGCTTTTCTCAAAAGAAAGAATTGGTGTAGAAGGGGCTCAAGCGATTCATCATCTCTCAGTGGCGAATTCAACCGATAGTGTTGGGGTATCAAACAGGGTCATAGTCATCCATGAGGGATCAGATAAAGGAGATGGAGTCTGGAAATGTGTAAAAAATTGCGGTCAGTGATGCATTCACATAGCTGCAGCCCACCGGTATTTGGGTCAGGATCACTCAGAAGATGCAGAGGAGGATGGAGAGGAGTCGCTAGTGGATGAGATAGATGGTATTGATATATGTAAGTGCAACAATTATTCTCTGTTCTCTGTAGCCTTATATCTCTCTGTAGCCACAGAAAATCAGCAATGTTTGCAAGACAAGATAGCAATATCATACCTACCTGTTCTCCCACCACACTGGGCAGTATTACCAACCGACAAATATCTTTATCAGTGTCCAAACCCATTACACACCCCATTACCCTGTATTTCCATCACTTCAGAGGGATCCTGTGCATGCCTTGATGGTTCTCGGTCATTTTTTGACCCATCCATGCCAATAGCAGTGAAGGAATGTAAAGTTTTCACATTAACTGGTGCTTTCATTGCAAAAATTGAACTCCAAAGTTGCCCAAAATGTCCAGTAAAGCTACATCGATACATTGGACATGAACCACGAAAACTCGGTCTTTTCAATTTCAATAATTCCTCGCTTTTCACTCACGAGCTCCTCGATGAGTACACATGTGCATTTACCGGATCAGAAACTCCATTTGCTGCATGGACTCAACTCATGGCATGACGATATGAAGAGCGATATGGGGAGATGGGCGAGCCAATACCTTTTGTGTCTGGAAAGACATTTCGGTCTGTATGGTTTGCCTACGCACGCTTGATGCAGCTTGAGGGGGACAAATCATGTTCTCGCTGTGGGGAGTATCCAGAAAACATCATTTGGGATGGTGTTTCGATATCTTTTGGACGAAAACATGTCAATAATGGTCTTCATCCACCGACTATTGTGGGGAGTGGCTCACCTTCGCGATCCAGCCGGCCAACAAAGAAGCAGGAGTGGCTGGCTGAGCCAAAAATTCGAAAGAGGCTGCATGACTGGATACTGAAGGGCGGATTGAAGATTGGCACTGCTGACAGTGACAAGGATCCACTGAAAGCGGTAGAAATGAGGATTGAAAGGCTGAGTGTGCACTCAGAGGTTGTAGAATGGTTGGAGATTCAGAATAAACATATAGCGGCAATTTTTCGGAGAGAATTGGGTGGCAGCATAGTGGGTGAAAATAATAAATATCACCCAAAGCCTGTATATGTGCGTTTGTTCGAATTGGTGCATCAACATGCTATCAAGAATTCCATACTCTCACTGATGATTCTCACAGATAAGCGCAGAAGAATCAACAATGCAGACATTGGGTCATGCCTCACTGGATGCTCTGAAGATTTTCATCGATAATCCGTCATGGCAGAATGCACAAAGGTTGTCTGGTGTACCAGTACTATACAATATCCTTGAGAAGGAATATAGGTAACTTGGTGTGTACTCAAGTGATACTCAAGGACTTTGTCATTGGATGTATCAGCGAGGACGCGAAGTTTGTGAGGCAGTCTTGGCCACCAATGTTGATGATCTCGAGAAATGGCTCACGCCAAATTTTGGCAGATTGTATGAATGGGAAAAGGTGAGCATTAAACTGATTTTCTTTTACTTACTCAACTATTCCCCAACAGACAGGGTGCTGCTATGGGCTCCCCCAGATACGAGAGAGACCGCACTATCCACATCTTCCTCATGATGGCAAAGCGGATGTCAATAAGGAGAGTACAGGTACATGTTGAAAATTCTATGACACATACTCTCAGAAGCGGCTTACCGGCGGAATGATGGCATGCTGGTGCACACATAGTATCTGCTATGGATTCCATTGCATCCCAGTTGGCGAAGGTTGGAATGATGTGTTCTCAGCTATGATAACCCGCTGGCCAAAGGCACCAAAGCGAGTTATATATGACTTTGCTTGTGCTTTAGGGCCATACTGCTGGACGCGGGAACCGCAATTTTTTGCAGATACCCAATTTCTGATAGACGGATTTCATGCTGCAGGACACAAGAAGTGCTCTACTGCAGCATTCTTGAAGACCTATTCGGAGGTAGATGCTTCTCTGGCATTACTCAAGACTAGTGCGGCGGAGTGTGGAAATAGTGGAATGGCTAGAATCCGGAAGTCAGTCAGTTACATGTTGCAGGGCCATGCAATTTTGTATACCTGGGTATTTATTTCTATCTGGAATCGTCGCCAGATTCAAAAGCTGGCTCATCGACAGGAAAGGCTAGCATGAGGGTAGCATTGGAGACTTCTAATACACATACCAAGACAAATACTTATACTGAATGTACCATTTGCAATAAGGTCACTTCAGGCTGCCCCAATTTATATCTTCTTAGATAGTCCAAAGTGTAACAATCCAGTAACTAATATGATCAAAATCCACAGGAAATCCAGGGCCCTGGAATCCATACACTCTGCCTGGATTCCATGCATGTTGCATGGATTCCATGCCTAGTAAATAGTAGTGTATGGATTCCAGGCATGTAAAAATAGTAGTGTATGGATTCCAGGCATGTAAAAATAGTATATGTATGGATTCCAGGCATGTTGCATGGAATCCATGCACTAGTAAAAATAGTAGATGTATGGATTCCAGGCACTGATCATGCTAGTATGGATTCCAGGCACGT
>ML770024.1:5798-24653 GCA_009733575.1 Gymnopus androsaceus JB14
CTTGAACCTGAAATCAACAAAAATGCTGATTATGTCAATTTCATTAGTCTCAGGAGCACTGACGTTAACCAAGGTAAATATTCCAAAACTGACAGTACCGTATATTTGAGGCGCCATCACAAGGTTCTCTGTCGTCCGCGTTCGCCAAAAACATCGCGGCGATGTATGCTTGTGACATGGCGGATCCAAGGTAATCCAATATTCGCACGCCCACTATGATTCGGATTTGGCTGATGCCGCATGAGCGAAACTTGTGTGCGTGCGCAATCAAGCTCCGGCTGAAGAAGCTTCTCCTGTGACAAGCTGACATCCGTTAGTCCTTGCAAACCCATCTTCATGATTTTACTACATAACTACTGCCCGATAGCTACGGAAGTACAATACGCACGCGATTGCAATGCCGTGCGATCATGACAAGGTGAACCGTGCATGGCCCAACCACATTCAAACGATATACATGAGTAACGTTTATCTTCTTCCCGGTACACTGTCACACCATCACCAACCTAAAGTGTGCAGCATCACGCGGGAAGTACCGACACGTTTGGCCATCCCTATTTGTCGGTTGCTCGCGGTGGACACCAAGGTGGAGCAACAGTCATCGATCTTCACACCACTTCCAACCGGGTTCGATGAAGACTCTTGCGAGCATATATCCATTAGACTTTGGACAAGGCGCTCATTAGAAAGCTACAAGGGACCCATTAGAATGAGACAGGAACCGGGGAGCTCATTGTAATGAGACAAGGTCCCATTAAAATGAGACTAGGGTCCCATTTAGAAGGGGACAAGGAAGGTGAGCTACGTGCAAACGTGTAACGGACCACGACCGTAAAATACGGGTCCCGTTGTAATGGGCCTACATGGTCTCCTGAATACTAAACATGTAGTTCAATCTTATACGAAACCTGGGAAGATCAAGTAGGATTCAAACAGTTCTAGGTTTCATCATGAGCTCAGGCTAAATAAGGACAAGAAACAGAACTGTAGCGATGTAACATTCCGTGCCCATTGCTGATGTGGACACAATGAAAGTATTCACCACAACCCCAATATGAGCATTAAATACTGATACGAAAATGGAATCGAAAACAAAATCTAGACTTGAAAACCGTACTACAGAGTCCGTGCTACAGAGTCTGCAGCAATATATACAGACAACCTTGGCTTCCCACAATCAACTCAAAGAGTCGTAAAAAAACCAGTGCCAACTGCTGTAAACATAACCATCATCGCCAACATCCTCCCATTGAGCTCAACGGCTGTAATGACCCCGTTATGAGAGCCAGAGCCACTAGAATCGGAGCCAGAACTCGTTGGAGCAAATTCCTGAAGAGTCCCAGTGATCGCTTTGCCCGTGGTGGTGGCAATTAAAAACCTGTTGGACTCAACACATTCCCCACTACCAGAATCAGTGTAGTGGCATGATATCTCATTGCCAATATTGTCCCCTAGCGAGTCAGCATCGTATATCGTCGCCGAAAAAACAAACCCAGAAGCAGAAGCAACGAGGGTGCCTATATGTCCAACACGAGAAGTCAGGACCATCCTTATATCCACATACAAAGTTGATCCAGAGATTCTACACTCACCGATCGCAGTTTCTGATGTAGTTAGTGTTGCAGTAGTCGAGGTTCCAGTGCTAATAGTAGCCAATTGTAAAACCTCGCTGTACAAATAGGTTGTCGCAGGGCTATCGCCACTAGTTTCAGTCCCAACTGGTTTAAGCATGATTGTGTCTGCCACCACCCCATTCAAGTCCGCGTCAGTAGTGAAGGGGAGAGAGCCGAATGCGACATATGTAAATTCGCCGGAGGTGGGTACAGCAAATCCTCCTGTTGAAAAACAACAGCACGAGCATCAGAGTCTTCCGAACAGGCTTGAGGTTACACAATACGAACCACGAATTGCAAGGCATAAAATCCACGTGCAAAGCCCAATGATAGGTTTAGACTGAAATCCTAGCATTTTTGCGTCAAGATGAGATGGGAACTGGAGACGTCGAGAAATGAAGGAAAGTTCAGTGACTCTGGGGGAACAACGCCAAAATGTTGAAGGGTATTTATATTTATTCTGAGCAAGTACAATTTTGAGTGGCAGAGTAATTCTATCCGAAAGAAATGGTAAAAGTAGGTAGATATTGAGCATTGAATTCTAGTGCATCTTTCAGAACGACGCGCATCGTATGATATATGCGCTTTCAGGGTGGACTCGGAGAGTGGAAACACAGGATTAAGCTGGCAAATTTAAAGGAATTTACGCTAGGGAAAGGCCGGGGAAGGGCTGTGATGGATTTGAATAATAGCACTTAATTGGCAGTAGACTGGGCTGAAAATGCCAATATATGCGCATTTAACTGGACTGTTGGCGATGCGACTGACTACTACGCTGAATCGCTGTTCTCTGCACGGTTTCGACAATACATAGCTTTGATTGCACTTGTAATGGAAGCCAGCATTAGCCTTTGGGAAAGGTGCTAGAGGCTAGAGCCACTCAACTAACATAATTTGCATTTCAAGATCAGTATGCGGAGCCCATCAGAGCTGAAACGCTGAGGTTTCATGTACACAGCTGGTCGCAGTTCACGAACAGCACTGAAGACATGCTAAAGACTAACGAAGTTCTTAATCAACGGTTTTTGCGAGAGATAATAGATAACACTGGCAAGTGCCGTTGGGTTCGAGACAATTGTTTAATATTCAGTTACCCCAGCTCCCGTATTACTCAAGTATTACTACTAGGGTTGTATCAGAGGCTGCAAAGAAGGGAAGCTATAGCAGCGGTAGAAGAGGGCCAGTAGGTACAGGTGCATATACGGTGCGGTAACGGATAGACAGGAGGACCCTGCATAATGCAGCTACTCAAGCGAAGCCAAAACACCGCACCCATAGCCCGGGGTAGAAGTCTGACAGGCGGACACCATCTGATGCCGCACTATCAGGAGATTCCAGATTCGGATTGGGCGGAGAATTCGAGGAATGGTTTTATACAGGTATGCAAAATTTTTTGCAACGCTCTACCTTGAGGCTCGAATGAAGGATTATAACGTTGTAAACCGAAAAATCACTTTCTTTCTAGGATTTCCTTTTTTGAGTGAGAGATCCACTTGCTGGAGCTCGAGGCTCGGAGTTACTATATGCTCTGATCATCGTCATCCACAGTGCCGTATCCACCGCCTCCTGGAGTTTCTAGTCTAAATCAGAGATGAGTTCATATTTGAGAGATCTCGGATCCCGTCTGACTACACACACTCACCAATTCGAATGTGATTCCCAGCCTTCATAGGTGCCTCATTCTTTCCAGGAGAATTTTATTAAATGTCCCATCATCCAATTTCTTGCAGCCACCAATTCCGACCGCACTTTCCTGGTCCCCCGCCTCGTATACCGTACGGCGGAATGACATGCCGTTTGGAGAGGATTGCAACATCAAGCTCGCGCGTGAATTCAATTTCACGGACTTGGTGTTGACTGTCGATACTGTGGAGCTTGAGGCTTGCAGGTAGGATGGATTGGGCGCGTTGACAGCCGATCACGAATTTCTAGCATCTCATACACCGTTATTGGAGCCAGAGCCAGAGCCAGAGCTCGTCGGAGCAGATTCCTGAAGAGTCCCAGTGATCGCTTCGCCCGTGGTGGCAAAAGTGAAAAGCGTATTGACCTGTTCACATTCCCCATCGACAGAATTAATATAGTGGCATGATATCTCGTCGCCAACATTGTCCCCTTGCGGGTCAACGTCATATAGCGTCGCCGATAGAGCAAACCCAGAAGCAGAAGCAACGAGGGTGCCTGTAAGTCAAACATAAGAAGTTAGAGACCATACCTATATCCACATACAAAATCGATCCAAAGTTTCTTCACTCACCAAACACACTTTCCGATATAGTTAGTGTTGCAGTAGTCGAAGTTCCAGTGCTAATGGTGGTCATTTGTTCAACCTCGCTGTACAAGTAGGTTGTCGCAGGGCTATTGCCACTACTTTCAGTCCCAGCTGGTATAAGCATGATTGTGTCGGCCACTACCCCATCCGAGCCCGCGTCAACGGTATTGAGGGGGAGAACTGAGCCGAATCCGACATATGTGAATTCGCTGGAGGTGGGTACAGCAAAGCCTCCTGTTGAGAAACGACAGCACGAGCATCAGAGTCATTCAGAAAAGCTTGAGGTCGCACAATACGAACCACGAATTGAAATCCACACGCAGAGCCCAATGAGAGGTTTAGACTGAAATCTAAGCATTTTTGCGTCAAGATGGGGAGTGGAGATGTCGAGAAATGAAGGAAAGTTCAGTGACTCTGGGGGAACAACGCCAGAATGTTTAAGGGTATTTATATTTATTCTGAGCAAGTACAAATTTGAGTGGCAGAGTAATTCTATCCGAAAGAAATGGTAAAAGTTGGTAGATATTGAGTATTGAATTCTAGTGCATCTTTCAGAACGACGCGCATCGTATGATATATGCGCTTTCAGGGTGGACTCGGAGAGTGGAAACACAGGATTAAACTGGCAAATTTAAAGGAATTTACGCTGGGGAAAGGCCGGGGAAGGGCTGTGATGGATTTGAATAATAGCACTCAATTGGCAGTAGAGTGGGCTGAAAATGCCAATATATGCGCATTTAACTGGACTGTTGGCGATGCGACTGACTACTACGCTGAATCGATGATCTCTGCACGGTTTCGACAATACATAGCTTCGATTGCACTTGTAATGGAAGCCAGCATTAGCCTTCGGGAAAGGTGCTAGAGCCACTCAACTAACATGATTTGCATTTCAAGATCAGTATGCGGAACCCATCAGAGATTCCATGTACAAAGCTGGCCGCAGTTCACGAGCAATGCTGAAGACATGCTAAAGACTTACTAAGTCCTTAACCGACGGCTTCTGCGAGAGATAATAAATAACACTGGCAAGTCCCATTGGGTTCGAGACAATCAATTAATATTCAGTTACCCCAGCTCCCGTAGGGTTGTATCAGAGGCTGTAAAGAAGGGGAGCCTATGGCGGCGGTAGAAGAGGGCCAGTAGGTACAGGTGCATATACGGTGCGGTAACGGATAGACAGGAGGACCCTGCATAATGCAGCTACTCAAGCGAAGCCAAAACACCGCACCCATAGCCCGGGGTAGAAGTCTGACAGGCGGACACCATCTGATGCCGCACTATCAGGAGATTCCAGATTCGGATTGGGCGGAGAATTCGAGGAATGGTTTTATACAGGTATGCAAAATTTTTTGCAACGCTCTACCTTGAGGCTCGAATGAAGGATTATAACGTTGTAAACCGAAAAATCACTTTCTTTCTAGGATTTCCTTTTTTGAGTGAGAGATCCACTTGCTGGAGCTCGAGGCTCGGAGTTACTATATGCAAGAGAGAGATCAAAGGGTAGATTATGGAGATAATTAGAGTATGGATGGTGTCGAGTGGTTGAGAAGGAATTCAGGCTAGCCATAGTCCGTTTTTGAGTATTTTGGAGGACTCAGGAGCGAAGGTATATTTTGAGGGTTTGGGTTGGTAATTACTTCAATGGTTGGGTTGGGTGGAGATAAATAGTAGTGCCAGAAAGAAATAAAAATCACAGCTCAATGTTTTATACCGCGGCGCTGAGACGAACTGATCCTCTGAAGCAGAAAAGGGTCAGTAGTGCGCTCGCAGGAATATATCAATAGTTGTTGCCGCTGCGAGGAGTCCGCTCGATACTACCATGGATGATGTTGGAGAGCACGATAACATCCCTGGTGGCGAACCGAAAAAACCTCGCTCATTACTTCTGGAGAAGTTGTCAGATAGGAGAAACTAGCGTCTTCTGCCAATCCGTGATGTTCAACAGCTGAGCCTATGCTGTTCGGCTTCCGGCAATAGAGCAATGGCAGCTTCGCACTTTTGAGGTTCATTCCTGGCACGTTCTGCATGTGCGTAGGGCTCATGCTCGGAAATCGAATATTCGCCGGGATGTTATTGGCTTTGAGATCGTTGTAGTAAAGCGTACTAGCGTAGACCAATACGAGACATCGTCAAGTATGCTGGGCTCGGAAGCGCCTAGTAGGGAGTGGCAAGTAGAGCAGCGTCGAAGGGATTCAGACATGGGCTTTGTCGGAGCTGCCCACCACCCGGAGCCAAAAACTGTCACAGTATATGGCAATGCAGACCAGTGACTGTTCTTCATAGCCTGAGGCATTTGTATCATACACCTTCCTTAGTAAGGATTTCCCGCAGTAAAGCGTATTGTGTGGGAGATATTGAATGGAGGGCTAAGTTTGGATGGTCGAGAGGAAAAAGGAAAAAAAAACAAATATGGCTGAGAACAATGTAGTGGGGATACCGCGGATCGAACGGGGACCTTCAGAAGTGCCAGTTGAATGCTCTAACTTCAGTCTGCTGCTCTCCCAGCTGAGCTATACCCCCAGTAATGTATTGGAGTTCAAACTACCACACCATTTACCCCATTCGCATTGCTTCCCAACCCAGGCAAGCCCGCCGCCTTCAAATCCTGCTCCACCTCAAGAATTCATGAATTGACCTTTAAGGTTGTCCCAAATTTTGAGGACATGTTCTAGGAAAAAAGATAGTGGGCATTTCAGCAAGCGACCATGAGGCTTACCCTGCAACTTTCCACTCTTCTTCACATCAAGCTTGACTGGAACATAAAAGCTAGCGTGTTTTCGTGCACTCGTGTCAGACGAGGCTCGGTTTTCGGTGGCCTTTTGGGATTCCTCCAACGGGACTGGGCATATGGAGGACGTGATCAGATTTGAAGGAAAGCAGAAGAACGGAGGAATAGCCCTACCTCCATGTGGACAAAGCCCGGCCCCGAAACTCGCGCCTCTCAGTTAGAGTCCATCGTTCCGACCGCCATATACTCCATATATTATACCCATGAGCTCGGTTGAAGGGTTGCGGTGATAGTACTACAAAGAGTCCGAAGAAACTGGCAACGATCCCCCCCTACGTCCCATCTTCCACTAAAGATCAAAAAATCCGTCAAGGGTAGACCGGAGGCTTTCGATTTTGCGATGAGGACGCAAAAGATGGAGGGATCAATGTGGTCTTCGGAGATGCTCCCGATCAAGAGAAAGTTGCCCATATCGCACTTGTAAGCACGTAACTGAGTTTAAGATGTTTACTAGGAAGATGGAAAGAACAGGAGGAGGAAGCCCGTACGTTTTATGCCATGCAACAACGTTGAACGGAGCGTGAGAGCAGGTGCGAAGCTGGCCGCAAGCCCTATGTATTGAAGCAGAATAATATCGATATGGTTGATTTCAGCTCCGTCTTCACATACTGCAGAGATCTTGTTCTGCATTGAAATCATCGAAGCAGAACGTAAGGCATACTATATCTTGACTGCTGCTCTCATTGGATAAGTAGGATGAAGCCTCGGAAGATTCAGCATTGGTCGTTGGACAGTTGATTCGGAGGAGGGCGGAGGTTGGTCTTGGAACAGATTGAGATGGTGACACGTTCGTTCACTCAGGGAATTAGGAATGCATGTCGAGTAGCATGCACTACACCGTGCATTGAAATCAAGGAATCGTCCCAGACGAGAAGCCAAGCCTATGATAACAAGTCACATTAGTATATAAATTATGCAGAAACTTGAATCGACGCACTTCAGCTTCAGCAATCTGCCTAGTCTATCGCAGTAGGCTTTAAAACATTAAGGAGGCGGAGGCTGAAAGGCTTGATATAACCAGATGAGAAAATTAGTCCCTTCCTGTTCCAGTCAACGGTACAGCTACAAATCTGGTGGATAATTGGGTTGTGGCCGAGTAGCGAGTTTGTTGGTAGGAAGAAGGAAGATCCATTCAGCAATCTGATCAGAGTTCATTCTGCAATGTTTGTTTGTAGGACAAGTGCATAGTGGGTGGAACAGATGATGAGGATTTAAATCAAGCGGGTTTGGCTGGCGCCTATCGCAGTACCGTCATCTATCCAACTCTATCCCACGGAGCATTCTGCTCAAAACTAGGCTCTCGGAAATGATTTTTGCTAGTACAATGCCCATTTCTTCTCTCAGACATCCGCGCCCAGTGCTTAACCTCGCCTCCACGGACAAGCTCAAACACAGTAAATGGAAAGAAGAGAAGAGAATCCACCTAATAACGCGTGTACAGTCAGGGAAAGGCTGTAAACAGCAGCTCTTTTTCCTTCTCACCGCCGTTCGATGAAATAGTAGTCAAAATCGTTGAATTTTAACGCAACCGATGCTTGATGCTATACCTCGCCTTCCTATCATCATTAAATAGTGCCTCGCTTTTGGACTGCTTCCCACTGCAACTAATTGGGCACTACCGCCTGCTCCTCCCTGTTACCATTGGCAGACTATTTTGCTGACCTCCATCGTCTCCGCCTATTAAAACCGGCTTGAGCCCTCAGCCGACGTATAGCTTAGAGTCTGTTCGGCAACAAGAAGCCAGCTTCTGGCAGGCATTATTGCTGTTTTCATAAAAGTTTGCCGCCCTCGACATTTCACTCTCACGGACTTTTTGCATGCTCCGAGCCTTCAACACTTTTTGGTCATATCTCAGTAGATACTGTAGCTATTACCTTCTAATATAGCGCATCACAGTTGTCTAGTCAAGCTTAAGGTGCAACACTAAAAACATCAAAGATCCAAGCACATTTATTTTTTGCCATAAATTGCAATACCGTTTGAACATTCCAGTTATCACAGCATAATAAATTTATTTGGAAGCATTCTGAGTAGTAGAATACATCCGATAGACTACAGTACAGATGCAAATGCACTTTAGAGACACATGAAACAACATTCCGTTCACAGTTGGCATGTTGAACTCGCTTGCTCTTGTGATAACAACATCCATGACCAAACCATTATCAGAACAGCTTTGTACCTCGTTTGGTGCTGCCTTTCTTCTTGGGTTTGAGTCTTATTACTAGCGGAGCTAACACCTTTGTCTTTTGGACTTTAGAAACTACTTTGTCTGAGTCGCTATCCTCATCCAGGTCACCGTCCTCATCATCTTCATCTTCACTGTCTTCACCTTTGCCATCTTCACCTTCATCATCTTTATCTTTGCTATCTTCACCTTCACTATCTTCACCTTCACCCTCTTCATCATCTGAATCAATCTCTGGCTTGTCAAGGAAAGCGGTGGAACTGGCTTTGAAACCCATCAGACGCATTGCAGCTTGCATCTCGTGTTTGCTTGATTTTGCCATTTCAGCTGGTGGTGTAATGTCAGGGCTTGGGCTTCTATTTCGACTTGGTTCAGGGGATCTGGAAGACTGAGGGAAAGAAAGAGAAGGTGACACGGAATCTGGTGTAGCTATGAAATTTGGATGAGTTCTTCAAGGATTCAACTTTGAAAGAAGGCTATGGAACTCACCAAGATCTTCCTTCTTGTTTTTCTGTCTCTTGTTTGCTTCCTTCTGAGCAAGTTGTTGTGCATTCATCATTTTAGACTCAAGGACTCACAAAAGTAAGCAAGCAATGCGGGCACTTTACTGGACCTCCATCACAAGTTCAGTGACCTTATTCAAGTGTATTTGCATCTGTACTGTAGTCTATCGGATGTATTCTACTAATCAGAATGCTTCCAAATAAATTTATTACACTGTGATAACTGGAATGTTCAAACGGTATCGCAATTTATGGCAAAAAATAAATGCACTTGGATCTTTGATGTTTTTAGTGTTGCACCTTAAGCTTGACTAGACAACTACAATGCGCTATATTAGAAGGTAATAGCTACAGTATCTACTGAGATATGACCAAAAAGTGTTGAAGGCTCGGAGCACGCAAAAAGTCCGTGAGAGTGAAATGTCGAGGGTGGCAAACTTTTATGAAACAGCAATAATTACTTAATATAGAAATTTGTTTTTTCTCTTGCACTTGTACGATCTTGTTGTTCTTTTTCTTCTATGACTGACACTCATGTGACGCTAGTGAAGCTGACGCAAGTCCGTGAAGTGATGTGCAAACTTTATGAAACAGCAATAATTATATAGAAATTTGTTTTTCTTGCACTTGTACGATCTTGTTGTTCTTTGCTTCTTTTTTGCGTGGTCGCTCATGGGACCTGACCCAACCTCTCCGGAGTCTGTTCCTGAGGGAAAAACGGCTCAAAATGCGCCCGGAAACGCGCCAGAACCACAAAATAATGGTGTAAAATTGACTCTCACCATTAAACCCAAAAATCCTTTGAAGAAGAAGAAATCCAAAGATAGTACCACATCCGCGACTACTGGAGAAGCAACTATCAACACTTCTTCATCGGGAATAGACACCAAAGCACCAGAAACTGCCAAACATGCAGTTTGGACTGATGCCGATCTCGACTGTCTTCTGGAGTTCTTGTTACAGAATAAATCCAGGGTTGGTGATGGAGGATCATTCACAAATACTGTATTCAATGAAGCTGCAATAGAATGCAATAAAATTCGAACTCAGGGTGCCATGAAAACAGGGAAAATGGTCAAGAACAAGTGGTCATCAGTGCGTCTTCAATCTCGTGCAATCTGCCATTCATTCACTATTTTTTTATAGAGTCTCCGTCCTACCTGGAAGATCTGCCATGCTATCGATGACTGCTCTGGCCTTGGTGGCTTTGACACCAACACTGGTGTTCATGTCACCCCCGAATCCGAGCCCATGTGGGAGGACCTTCTCAGGTCAAACCCCACAGTTCTTCCATACAATTATACAGGATGGAAATATTGGGACAAGATGAAGGAAATCCTTGGTTCTCCACCACTGACTGGGCATCATGTGTTTTGCGCAAACCAAATGGCAGTTCCCTGCGCCATTAGCCCGACTTGGGATATTGAAAAAAATGGCCGTGAGCTTCCAAGCAGTTCACAGGTCTTCATTTTACTTTTTTGTCTGTGCTAATCACTGACTTGTATTCATAGGATGTTGACACCAGTGGTTCACCTGGTAATATCGCTGATGACGCCAATAGTGATATTGAAGTTGAGGTTAGTATTCATTATGTTCGGAGAATTCATTATAATGCTGACAGATACTGTCAAGACTACCCCGAAGCCTTTGACTACAATGCGGGCAGGGAAACATCAAGCTGCTGGCCCACCACCATCGTCTGTCAAGAAACCTCGTCTAAGTGGTAGTGCTCAGGCAATCGGTGGCATGTGTAAATCGATGGATCACTTCACTAGTGCAATGCTAGAGATTTTTGCAGCACCAGCAGAAGCCCCTGTTGCTGTGCTTCCGCAAAGTACTGCTACATCCAGTTCTTCCGTTTCCATTGGAACACCTCGTCGTCATCGACAAATTGCCCTCACAAAGGTTGAACAGGAATCAGACCTCACTGATGATGACCAAGTTGATCTCATTGAGATGTTCGAGAAGGATAGTACACTTGTTGATTCCTATCTTGGGTTTACAAAAGATGTGCTGAGGGAGAGGTGGATTAACCGCAAGTTGGTGGCTTTCCGAGCTAGTTTGTTACTTGATAGCATAAACATTTAATTTTAAAGTACTTCCTAGATGTAGTACTACTCCAATCCATCAATATTGTGAGCTCGTAACAGCTCTTGATAACTATCCCACATCTCCTGTGCAATCTCATCGCGCCTTCTCTCCGCCTCTGTTTTCTCTGCCCTTGATACTAATCCTTCAATGAGTTCACCACTGGCACTGTTGTCCTGAGCCCCACAGTATCCTGGTGCAGGATCCCAAATATCAGTGAAGTTATTGATATCTGATTCATCATGCTTCATAATAAAATTGTGGACTGCTGCAAGACCAACAGGAATATGAGCCTGGATACCCATGTCATACTGTGGTGCATGGACAAGAATAGCCCACTGTTTCTTGACCACACCAAAGATTTGCTCAACAACATTACACGCTGAAGCATGGCACAAATTGAACAACTCTTCACGGTTTGCAGGCCTACATGGTCTGTCAATTCAGAGTCTATTGAGAAACTCAAGACATACTGGACTGCAGCTTGTCCCCACTCTGCAAGATGATACTGCACACCACGGTATGGAACAAGCAAGGCTGCACAGTGGTTGAATCCTGCATCAGCAAGATAGTATTTCCCAGCAGGTACTGGGAAGTCAGTGTGGCGAGCTCTGTCAAACATGAATGCATCTCCAGTAGATCCTTCATGCCCACTGACAAAATACTGGAAGAACAGATCAAGGGAACAACAGGCAAGACAGTTCTGACTCAAAAAGCCTTTGCAATTCCGTGCCAGTGCTCGTTCTTCAAGTGATGGACAGCAGTGGATATGAGTTCCATCAATTGCACCAACTGCATCCTTGAAAAAGGGCCAGAATTTCGGATTAAAGTGGAGGCATGAGCTTGGAAGATCTGTGGAAGCTGGAAGAACAACAAATTTTGGATAGAAGGGGTCCGACATCAGTAAAACCTGGGTGGTCCCATAGCAAGGTCCCCATCTGTCCAGAACTGGACAGTTCTATGACTGCTATGGATTGTATTGGAACTTCTGTACAGTGCTGTAGAGCAACTCATAGCAACTCATAGCAATCCATAGCAATCCATAGTTCACCCAGGTTTTGCTGATGGATGATACTGCATTGAGAACTTCTTTGAAGTATCTGTAGTAATTATAGCTGAGCAAAGGGTACAAGAGATATCTGAGAACATACTTTGCAATCGTATCATTAGATTGTTGGAAGTGTTCACCCACATGCCGTACCGAAAGACCAGTGACACAGGTATAGAGAAAGATGGCAGTTTTCTCTTCCAATGAGATGTGTCAAGAGTCTGACAGTCCACATGCTCGCAATTCCAAAACAAAGGCAATGAATACATGGAGATGCATGCCTAGTTCAGTGTGGATCTGGTCTGGGTGTCCTACTAGCAATTCATCAACCCATTGCTGACCCGTGAGCTTTGAAGTATGATATGGCTGGGCCCAGTATCCTAGAGTTGCATACAGGATTGTGGTAAAGGCAATGGCAGAGAAATAGTAGTAGATAGCAATCAGGAGAAGTCTGAGTCATGCAGCATCAACGTTTGGCCTTCGTGGAGGCATTGGGATAATAATTCATCGATAATGGCGCGTCGCCCAGCACGCACTATTGCAAACTGATGGATGACATAATGACTACATATGGAAATAAATTTTGCCAGAAGCCAGATCAGAAGCTGGCTTCTTGTTGCCGAACAGACCCTTACATTTACCCATCAACCTTCGCCACACAGCACCACATCTTTCCACTGGGCTCTGCCTGTTCAATAATCGTTTCACACCATCCCGAACGGTTCACTCACTTCTCCAATAAATCATTTGCGACACTATCCAGTGCGCACTACCTGTTCTCGCCGTCGCCGTTTCCTTGCTCACTTAGTTTTCGGTTTCCTTTGGCCCACTACCTTTCGTGCAACGTCCGGAAAACCATCGTTCGAGTCTCGCGACCCAAGTAGAGACTAAACACGCCATCTCTGCGATGACCACTCAAAGATCTCGAGCTCTTCCTTTTGCAGCGCAACCACAACGGTGCTCTAAACGATCTTTGTAATTCATTCCTGGAAAGGATCGTGACGGTCAACCGTAGCATTACAATCCCACCTATCATGTTTGATAATGACGCATACTCGCTTAAGAAATGTATACAGAGCTGTGAGGTGTGAAGTTGACAGCTAAATTCATTCATGAGACACTCGATTGGGATTATGGGGTCCATTTCCGCACAACAATTCGGAGGAGTTATTTAATATTTATTTACATTTTTTAGACCTTGTCTCGTCTGTGCATTGATCCTGTTGTCTACCTGTTCCATCGAGTTCAATTTGTGCTCGGTAACCTCTATGGTTCCTCTTTCGGATGCGATGTCCCGAGATCGCGCCGTACAATTTATCTATCCATCCATCCATCCATCCATCCATCCATCTATCTATCCATCTCTATGCAATTGACATTAACTATGAATACAAAGTACTGCCTCAAAATACATATATCAAAACGGTCATATGATTACTTTTCGGAAACTCTTTATAAGAGAAGTCAGTTGCTCCCACATACCACACCCATCATGCCTCTTTCTACGAATAATGCCCCCCACATGTTCAGCGGGGCCAACGATTTTAGGATGGAGCATCCTCACTTCAACAATGCTAATACCATGCATATTCATTGTGAGTTTATGTTTGGCACTATCCTATTGTTACTGACAGGTGGTTCAAGATCGAAGTGACACACAAATCAAAAGTGAATCAGAACAACTTATAAAATGGTTGACTCCCTTCAATGCTTCCCAGAGTCATGAGTTCTTTTCACAAAAAAGAACAGCTGGAACTGGTGAATGGTTTCTGAAAGGAGAGGATTTCAACAATTGGAAGCAAACTCCCAACTCGCTTCTCTGGCTGCAGGGTGATGGTGAGTTTCAGGATTCATATTTTGGACTGTGTTCTGAGGCTGAGGATGAAAATACAGTGGGATCTGGTAAAAGTGTGCTAGTGTATGTGAAATTTAGTGCATTCACAGATGGCTTACTTTTGTTCCAGATCTGCTATTATCAATCATGTGAAGAGTTTGGATGCCCATGAAAACCAAATGGTGGCATTCTACTTTTTTGATTTCAGAGATGCATTCAAACAGAGCTTCAACAACCTAGTCTCAACTCTTTTGTCCCAGCTGTCCTCATCAACCATGCTGCAAAAGGAAATTTATTTGGCAATATCAAAACTCTATGATAATCATGAGAAGCTCAGAAGCAAGCCAAGTGAGAGAGATCTGATAGGAACCCTGAAAGAGGTTATTTCAGTTGTCAAAGTTGAAGCATTATTCATTATAATTGATGGACTTGATGAAATGGGGAATCAAGGCTTCATGCCCTTTTTCCAGCTGATAGAAGAACTCAAAATACTGGCATGCTCTCATTTACATCTTCTGATAGCAAGTCGTCCACATATCTCTTATGCCCATGAACTGGAACAACTTTGCTCAAAGACTATATGTATTGAAAAAGAAGATGTGAATGCTGATGTTGCAATCTTCCTTGCTGATACCATGAAAAATGACCGTACATTTCGCCATCATGGTCTTGAGGCTAAGAATCAAATTATAGATAGTTTAACCAGGAGGGCAGATGGAATGTGAGTGTCACAATTATCTGTGGCTATAAATCCATTTTGACTGCTATTCTAGGTTCCGCTGGGTTGATTGCCAATTGGTTGCACTACGACCATGCATAGGTCTGAAGTCAGTTGATTCAGTTTTAAATCAACTCCCTACCAATCTGCATGATACTTATATTCAAGCACTTCAAGCAATTGAACCCTCCCGTACTGATGATACAAAGCAAGTTCTACAGTGGCTTTGCTTCTCAATGGAACCTTTATCATTAAGTGCACTAGGGGAAGTCATTGCTTTTGTAAATGATACTGATGGAGTTAGATTTGAGAAGAAATATCGGGTAGCTCCAGAGCATATAGCTTTCCTTGGGGCAACACTTATACATGTAGACCAGACTGAAAATGTTGTGGAGCTAGCGCATATGTCTGTGAAGGAGTTTCTCCTATCTGAACACCTTAAAATTCATGTGAGCACTGTAGTGTCACAGTTTCACATGCAAGAATATTTGACCCACAAAGTGATAGTAGAAAGTTGCTTGGCATATCTGCTACAGTTCAATACAAAAATAGCAGATACAGTGGAATGGAATAAAAAATATCCAATCTCTAGTTATGCTGCTCAAAACTGGTATAGACATGCAAAAATTGTGAATGATGATAAAGTAAATCAGAGAGCCTCTAAGCCTATCCAATCAGGTGGAACTACATATATTAACTGCTTAAAACTGGCAAAATTTGAAGGGGATGCAGGAGAGAGTATGCTTATGCCTCTGCCATTGTATTATGCTGCTTGGTGTGGTCTTGAAGACATGGTGAAACAATTGGTGAATGAAAGAAACATAAATGTCACAGGAGGAATGTGGGGATCGGCATTATGTGCAACAGTGGTGGGGCGGAATGCACAGAGTAAAGATGGTAACACTTCTTCCAGAGAGGAAGTAAATGAGTATTTTGAAATTGTCAAGCTTTTGCTGAACCATGGGGGAGACCAAGAGAGTTCAGGACAAGCCAAATGGACTCCACTTATACTTGCAGCTTACAACGGATATTTAGACATTACAGCTTTACTGATTGAGAATGGGGCAAATGTGAATGCAGAAAATAAATTTGGTAGTACTGCTTTGAGACAAGCATCACAGGAGGGCCATCTTGAAATTGTCAAGCTTTTGCTGAACCATGGGGCAGAAAAGGATATTCCTGGATTCGAAAAATACACACCACTTATCATTGCTGCAGAAGAAGGTCATGTGGATGTTGTTTCTGTCCTGATTGAGGAAGGGGCAAATTTGAATGCACAAAATGAATATGATGGTACTGCTTTGAGACAAGCATCACAGGAGGCCATCTTGAAATTGTCAAGCTTTGCTGAACATGGCAGAAAAGATATTCTGATTGAAAAATACACACTTATCATTGCTGCAGAAGAAGGTCATGTGGATGTTGTTTCTGTCCTGATTGAGGAAGGGGCAAATGTGAATGCACAAAATGAATATGATGGTACTGCTTTGAGACAAGCATCACAAGAGGGCCATCTTGAGATTGTCAAGCTTTTGCTGAACCATGGGGCAGAAAAGGATATTCCTGGATTTGAAAAATCCACACCACTTATCATGGCTGCAGAAAAAGGTCATGTGGATGTTGTTTCCATCCTGATTGAGAATGGGGCAAATGTGAATGCACAAAATGAATCTGGAAGTACTGCTTTGAGACAAGCATCACAAGAGGGCCATTTTGAAATTGTCAAGCTTTTGCTGAATTATGGGGCAGAAAAGGATATTCCTGGATTCAACAAATCCACACCACTTATAGTTGCTGCAGAAAAACGACATTTGGATATTGTTTCTGTACTGCTTGAGAATGGGGCAAATGTGAATGCACAAGATGAAGATGATGATACTGCTCTGATGCAGGCATCACAAAATGGCCATCTTGAAATTGTCAAGCTTTTGCTGAATCTTGGGGCAGAAAAGGATATTCCTGGATTCAACAAATCCACACCACTTATAATTGCTGCAGAAGAAGGTCATTTGGATGTTGTTTCCATCCTGATTGAGAATGGGGCAAATGTGAATGCACAAAGTAAAGATGGTGATACTGCTTTGATACAAGCATCAGAAGAGGGCCATTTTGAAATTGTCAAGCTTTTGCTGAACCATGGGGCAAAAAAGGATATCCCTGGATTCAACAAATACACACCACTCATAATTACTGCAGAAAAAGGACATTTGGATATTGTTTCTGTCCTGATTGAGAATGGGGCAAATGTGAATGCACAAAGTAAAGATGGTGATACTGCTTTGAGCTGTGCATCACAAGAGGGCCATTTTGAAATTGTCAAGCTTTTGCTGAACCATGGGGCAGAAAAGGATATTCCTGGATTTAAGAAATCCACACCACTTATAATTGCTGCAGAACAAGGTCATTTGGATGTTGTTTCTGTCCTTATTGACAGTGGGGTAAATATGAATGCACAAAATGAAGATGGTAACACTGCTTTGAGCCATGCATCACAAGAGGGCTATCTTGAAGTTGTCAAGCTTTTGCTGCACCATGGGGCAGAAAAGGATATTCCTGAATTCAAGAAAAAGACACCACTTATAATTGCTGCAGAACAAGGTCATTTGGATGTTGTTTCTATCCTGATTGAGCATCGGGCAGATGTGAATGCAAAAAATGAAGCTGGTTCCACAGGTTTGAGATTAGCCTCACAAAATGGCCATTTTGAAATTGTCAAGCTTCTGGTGAATTCTGGGGCAGACATGAATATTACATCAATCCAAAGTGGAACTCCTATTGTAATTGCTGCTCAAAAAGGTTATTTGGATATTGTCTCGTTCCTTGTAGACAGAGGAGCAAATGTACATGGCTCTGCTGGAGATGGATCTACTGCTTTAAGACAGGCATCCCAGAATGGTCATGTTACAATTGTCAAGCTTTTACTTGACCACGAGGCTTACCCAGATATCCCAGGATTCCACAAAACTACTCCTCTTGTCATTGCTGCTCAAAGAGGCCATTATGATATTGTTTTGCTCCTGCTGAAGAATGGGGCCAATGTAAATGCACAAAATGAGAATGGTTCCACTGCTCTAAGACAAACATCTCAAAATGGGTTCCTCAGCATTGTCAAGCTTCTGCTGGATTATGGAGCCAACGTGAATATTCCTGGTTTGAGGAGTGCTACTCCCCTTATAATTGCAGCTCAAAATGGTCACACGGAACTTGTGCATCACCTCTTGGCAAAAGGAGAAAATGTCAATGCACAGACTGATGATCGGTTCACCGCTTTCGATTTTGCACATAAACATGGTCATTATGACATTTGCAAGCTGCTAGCCTCTGCTATGAAAGCAATCAAACAATGAAAGAATTTAGTGAGTGTATTGATTAAGTTTCTCATGATGTTCTAACCAAACTCACTGTCGATTAGTAGGCCAAGTTGATCCTTTACGTATGTAGTATATGCATTCCTTTTATGTATCCTTTCAGATTGTTCTATTACCTTCTATTCTGAGAATTCGGCTCACTTTGCTCTAAACAGTTGAGGTAAAGCCTCATTTCATTAAACATAGCTAAACATTATATTAAACACTATGTAACTATGATAATAGTAATCAAACGAAACAATGCACCTACTTTGAGCAACCATTAAACAGGTTACCTTGTTAGTACATTAAACACTATGCTAAACACAACATCAAACACTCTGCACATTGAAAGATTAAACCACTACTCAAAACAGCCATATGTGACAATATCTAAACAAGTAAATAAAAAGGTATGCATATCAAACAACGTAAAAATGAGACCTAAACAGAAAG
>ML770025.1:0-24652 GCA_009733575.1 Gymnopus androsaceus JB14
CACCGCTTTTTCCCGTAAATCAAAAACAGCATCTGACAGCACTCATAGGCGCCAATGACACCATATATAAACCTGACTAGTTGCACGTCAAGAAGGATCTGATTTCTCACCCCCATCATTATGAGTGAAGAGCTTTCTCAAGACACTATGTATGTACAAACAAGATTGATCTAGGGGTGGAAACTGAATTTTATTTAAAGGAATTCTCAAACTACCGTCATCAAAAACAGGTGGGTAATGATTTACTTTGCGGATTTTTTGTTTTCTCGTGATAATGATCTCTACCAAGTATGTTTAAAGGGGCTTCCAATTTTGAAATAAATGATGGCCATTTTGTTATTGGAAACATCACGAATTATCATGTTATGCGTAGGTTAACTGTTACATCAACATAAATAACCAACTGACATTACATTCCTTTGAAGCAAATGATACAAAAACCGAAATCTGTGATTGGCTTAAAGCACCTGATTGCTCTGTCAATTTTCAGACAGCTGTTGACAAGAAAACAATGGTACTGGCCAATGGATTATGAATCATTCCAAGTATAAGAGCTGGAAAGAAAGTTCCACTATACTGTGGATTCAAGGCAAAGGTAGAAGTTGATTTGTTTCTACTTCGGGTGTACGATTCACATTGTATCTTATAGCTGGATCAGGAAAAACATTTTTATCGTAGGTTTACTCATCAAAAATCATACCATGCCTTGTTAAAGATATTTTTAACAGGACCACTATCATTGAGGATCTTCAAAAGAATGCCCCAAAGAGTGTATGGTATCATTACTTTGATATCCGGGATAATACGGGTCTGAAGTCAAGATACGAGGTTTCTTGCTGTCTCTTTTGCAACAAGTGGGATCAAACACACATGGAGTCCATTCTGAACTCAGCAATCTCTATGAAAAATGCAAGAAGGGCCTTTTAGCTTCACAAGCCACAAACTTGGAGGTGGAAGAAACCTTAAAAAACATCTTCAATGATATTGGGCTTGGATATGTGATAATTGATGCCATGGATGAATGCCAGGAAAGGCAAGCAGTTTACAAGTGGCTGAATGGAGCTGGATGTGCTCCCAATCTTCACATTGCCATTACAAGCCGTGATCACATTGGGGCAAACATGACTTGCACTTCACAGCAAATTTTTCTGGGCAGTTCTGGGATTGATGATGATATAGCTCTACACCTTGACAGAGAAGTAGTGAATTATGGTTTCAAAGGAAAATTGCAAGAAGAGATCAGAAAATCATTAATGGCACAAGCCCATGGGCAGTAAGTCCAAAATCAGATTTGCCTTTGTACTTAATGGGCTGATTTAGAATCAAACTTTAGGTTTCGGTGGGTAGACTGTCAACTGAAAAGTCTGAGTCAATGTGGTTCTCCAAAATCAGTTCGGAAAGTGTTACAGAAGTTGCCAAAGGATTTGGAAGAAACATATACAATGGCCTTGCAAAAAGCTCATGAAAGTGATGATGCAGAAAATGCTCATCACATTCTTCTTTGGCTCACTTATGCATTTGAGCCACTGAACACAAGGCAGATCAGTACAATTCTAGTTATTGATTTGGAGGAGCAGCGAGTTGAGGAAGAGAGTCAAATGGATTTGAAGCTAGATGTGATGATTGATTCCAATCTTGTTACTGTGGATCACAACCAAGTAGTACAGCTTGCACATGCATCTGTGAAAGAATTTTTGGTAAATAGCCATCACATGGATCATGCAGCTAATGTATTTGAAATCAACATGCATATTGCTCATGATGTAATAACACAAGCATGTCTGGTCTACCTACTACAATTTAAGAACATCATATGAATGTAAAGAGTATAGATGGAGGGAATCAACTGTATTTGGGGATTATGCAGTGTTCCAATGGCTGGCTCATGCAAAGATAGTTGAAGAAGAAAGCCAAGAAAGTGTAGTATTGAAATTGACTCAAGTTTTATTTGAAAACCAAGATAGTAACTTCACACTCTGGCTCAGAAAATTTGATGGTGATCATGGTGGTACACCACTTTGGTGTGCAGCAATTGGAGGTTTAGTGAAAAGTGTTGAGTATCTCTTGGAAAGGGGGGCTGATGTAAATGCTCAACAGGGTAAACGTGAGAATGCCCTTCAAGCAGCAGCCAAAAATGGTCATGAACTCATTTTCAAGCTTCTCTTGGAAAAGGGAGCTGATGTAAATGCTCAAGGGGGTCAATATAGGAATGCCCTTCAAGCAGCTGCAAACCATGGTCATGAGGCCATTGTCAAGCTTCTCTTGGAAAATGGGGCTGATATAAATGCTCAAGGGGGTCTCTTCGGGAATGCCCTTCAAGCAGCTGCAGACCTTGGTAATGAGGCTATTGTCAAGCTTCTCTTGGAAAAGGGAGCTGATGTAAATGCTCAAGGGGGTCAACATGGGAATGTCCTTCAAGCAGCTGCAAACCATGGTCATGAGGCCATTGTCAAGCTTCTCTTGGAAAAGGGGTCTGATATAAATGCTCAAGGGGGTCAATATGGGAATGCCCTTCAAGCAGCTGCAAACCATGGTCATGAGGCCACTGTCAAGCTTCTCTTGGAAAAGGGGGCTGATGTAAATGCTCAACAGGGTGAACATGAGAATGCCCTTCAAGCAGCAGCCAAAAATGGTCATGAGGCTATTGTCAAGCTTCTCTTGGAAAAGGGGGCTGATATAAATGCTCAAGGGGGTCTCTTCGGGAATGCCCTTCAAGCAGCTGCAGACCTTGGTAATGAGGCTATTGTCAAGCTTCTCTTGGAAAAGGGAGCTGATGTAAATGCTCAAGGGGGTGAAATCTTTGGGAATGCCCTTCAAGCAGCTGCATACCATCGTCGTGAGGCTATTGTCAAGCTTCTCTTGGAAAAGGGGGCTGATATAAATGCTCAAGGGGGTCAATATGGGAATGCCCTTCAAGCAGCTGCATACCATGGTCATGAGGCTATTGTCAAGCTTCTCTTGGCAAAGGGGGCTGATATAAATGCTCAAGGGGGTCTCTTTGGGAATGCCCTTCAAGCAGCTGCAAACCATGGTCATGAGGCCACTGTCAAGCTTCTCTTGGAAAAGGGGGCTGATATAAATGCTCAAGGGGGTCAATATGGGAATGCCCTTCAAGCAGCTGCATACCATGATGAGGCCATTGTCAAGCTTCTCTTTCAAAAGGGGGCTGATATAAATGCTCAAGGGGGTCAATATGGGAATGCCCTTCAAGCAGCTGCATACCATGGTAATGAGGCTATTGTCAAGCTTCTCTTGGAAAAGGGAGCTGATGTAAATGCTCAAGGGGGTCTCTTCGGGAATGCCCTTCAAGCAGCTACAAACCATGGTGATGAGGTCATTGTCAAGCTTCTCTTGGCAAAGGGAGCTGATATAAATGCTCAAGGGGGTCCCTTTGGGAATGCCCTTCAAACAGCTGCATACCATGGTCATGAGGCTATTGTTAAGCATCTCTTGGAAAAGGGGGCTGATATAAATGCTCAAGGGGGTTTCTTTGGGAATGCCCTTCAAGCAGCTACAGACCATGGTGATGAGGCCATTGTCAAGCTTCTCTTGGAAAAGGGGGCCGATATAAATGCTCAAGGGGGTCCCTTTGGGAATGCCCTTCAAGCAGCTGCATACCATCATCATGAGGCTATTGTCAAGCTTCTCTTGGAAAAGGGGGCTGATATAAATGCTCAAGGGGGTGAAGTTGGGAATGCCCTTCAAGCAGCTGCAAACCATGGTCATGAGGCCACTGTCAAGCTTCTCTTGGAAAAGGGGGCTGATATAAATGCTCAAGGGGGTCAATATGGGAATGCCTTCAAGCAGCTGCATACCATGGTGATGAGGCCATTGTCAAGCTTCTCTTTCAAAAGGGGGCTGATATAAATGCTCAAGGGGGTCAATATGGGAATGCCCTTCAAGCAGCTGCATACCATGGTCATGAGGCTATTGTCAAGCTTCTCTTGGAAAAGGGGGCTGATATAAATGCTCAAGGGGGTGAATTTGGGAATGCCCTTCAAGCAGCTGCAGACCATGGTGATGAGGCCATTGTCAAGCTTCTCCTGGTAAAGGGGGCTGATATAAATGCTCAAGGGGGTCTCTTTGGGAATGCCCTTCAAGCAGCTGCAAACCATGGTCATGAAGCTGTTGTCAAGCTTCTCTTGGAAAAGGGGGCTGGTATAAATGCTCAAGGGGGTGAGTATAAGAATGCCCTTTCAGCAGCTGCATGGTCATAAAGCCATTGTCAAGCACCTCTTGGAAACAACTGTTACCTCAGTGTTTGTAATTAACACACTGATAGAAGTTTTTTTTACCTCTTGTGTTCTTTTTTTAGACTTTGAGCACTATGGTTTTTTTTCACTTTCATTATACTTTGGACTTGCTAGATATGAGCTTTTGCTTTACATCAGGGAAAATGGTTTTGGGCCCAGGATGACCCCAGGTCACTTAGGCAGCCTAGGCCACCTAGGAATGATGCAAAAACTTTGGACACCTCAGGTATCCTAGGCCTCCTAGGCCTCCTAAGCCTCCTAGGAATTCTGAGGGTATCCTCAGGTTGCCTCAGGATACCTCAGGACAGCCCATGACATCCCAGGACAGCTCAGGATGGCCCCCAGAATGCCTGGGAGGCTTAGGATGCTTAGGAGGCCTAGAAGGCCTAGGATACCTGAGGTGTCCGAAGTTTTTGCATTATTCCTAGGTGGCCTAGGCTGCCTAAGTGACCTGGGGTCATCCTGGGCCCAGACCATTTTTCCTGATGTACTGAGGTCAGACTTGGTAGCTTCAGGGCAGGACTAGACACAAATGGTAAGCATCTACTTTGAAGCAATGACAAAGTTGAAATTTATCATAACTCCATAACCTCACCTTTGAACTGACACATGTTCATGGTCTGCAAAGTGTGTTAATCAAATAATCACCAGACAATAAGCTAGCCACCCACTAGCTTGTTTTTTCTTGCTAGTAGTGTTACAGACAGTTTGTCTTATCTCATGCCACATATATTATTACTTATCAATCTCCTTTTTTTTAAATAAACATTTATTCTTTGTTTGGTTATGTGGACACTTTTATTGTCTTGACACTTATTATCTTATAGTTCACACAGTCAACACATGTACAATCATTTGATCTATGATCATCCTTTGACCATTACAATCACACCTCATGCCAGCTTGCTACATTCAGTGCCATGTATAGAACTTACCATTGTACCATATATGATCATGGTCATGAATGCTGTGGACTGTAATTGAGGGGTATGGGCCAGGAAATCCCGTACCGGGGGTAGGTAGGGTGGGTCCATTGCAAGGCCCAAAAAATATTTTTTGACTGACCCTCAAAATGCATTTTTGTGATGTCCAAATGAGTCAATCAAGCCCAAGAATCCCTGAAAAGTTTATTTAGACCAGCTACATTGTGTAGAGTGAGTATATACCTTTTTATTGCCTTTTTAGGTCATTTTGTGAGTGCTTACAGTTCTTGACCTTGACTAATATATTTTTAGATATATGGCATCCAGAGCGAGGTGAAAAGTTTACGAAGGCTAATTAGTTATGTAGAGCATGTACAAAGGGCAAAAGACCAGCTGTTATATCCATGCTATCATCACCGCTCATTTCCGACACTTGCCGCCGATTTCCGATCACTTGTCATTGATTAATCAACCTTTCAATGTATCGACACATTGACTACTGTTTTATCCATGCAATCATTACCACTTGTTGCCGATGTCCGACACTCGCTGCCAATGCTCGACACTTGCTGCCGATTTCCGATCAATTGACATATTGATCTGATAGCTGCCCTTTATCTTCGGAAACATCCCTATCATGTTTGGACACACTTTCCGATACTTATTGTTTTATTCCTCTTATATTCTTTTGTCTTTCTTACTGAATTACTTTATTGTTATACTTACTGAATACACTCCTGGATATATATTACTTATTGTTCTTTACATTTATCCGTTTATCCGAACTCACTAGTATTTAAGTAGTATACCATGTATTGTAACTTTAGTTCGAAAATCAACTTAGCCTAGCTGATCTTCTCTATTCTTATTTCCGACATCTCCGCCGATCCCTTGATCGACATTGCGATTGATTTGCGATCGACTTGCGGCTGTGCATTTGCTCTGCTCCGCCCTTCTTCCACTCCTTTCCTCTGGGACACATTACAGTGTGTTAAGGGTGTTGCTAATAGCTTTGCCAAGTCCCATTACTTCAAAGGTCCAACCCAGGTCATCGATCAATTTCCTGCTGCTTTGATCTGGGCTGCACAGGCTTAACACCAGCGCAGTAAGGTAAAATGGTGATCAGTGTCTCATAGTTGCCTTATTTGGTAATCACATGACCCAAAAATCACGTGAAGGGAGGGAGGCTCCAGCGCCAAGGTTGAAAAAAAATTTCCGACCCCTGGTACAAAAAAATTTTTTTTTGGACCCCCTTGACTGTAATTCATACATTGGACCTGTGATCATACTGTAAACTATATTTTTGAGACCATTCACAGTATGGTACTGTCTGTTGGAACGATATACAATAGTCACAACTGTATCCTTACATGTATAGCATACATACTTAAGATTATACCTTGTTATTCACTGTTAATTAGATATTTTCTCTAACATCAATAAGTGAAAGGAACTTTGGAGTTAACTTTTGGCCTCTTTTGCAATTGTCACACAAAGTCACAGACTGTCACAGTCAATGTCAAGGCTTCAAAACTTAATAGAACTCACAGTTTGGAGATGTGGTCTAAGACTGTATTGACTGAGATATGGTCTAACACATTGATAAAGCCATTTCCAGTGCAGGAAAGCTGGAAGTGGGCGTTATAAATGTAATGAAATGTAATGAAATGTAATGAAATGTAATGAAATGTAATGAAATGTAATGAAATGTAATGAAATGTAATGAAATGTAATGAAATGTAATGAAATGTAATGAAAATGTAATGAAATGTAATGAAATGTAATGAAATGTAATGAAATGTAATGAAATGTAATGAAATGTAATGAAATGTAATGAAATGTAATGAAATGTAATGAAATGTAATGAAATGTAATGAAAATGTAATGAAATGTAATGAAATGTAATGAAATGTAATGAAATGTAATGAAATGTAATGAAATGTAATGAAATGTAATGAAATGTAATGAAATGTAATGAAATGTAATGAAATGTAATGAAATGTAATGAAATGTAATGAAATGTAATGAAATGTGTTGATCATGGTTACAGTCCACAAATGGTAACACAGTATGGTCAAACATGGTTGAAACTGTACTATGACTGTATCATAAAAACTCTTCAGCAGATGGGTTATGGGACAGTACCATGAACCATGGTTTATGGTCACAGTGGTAAGCCCTAGCCATGCCATGTACATATGTATGATCACTTATTACTTACAGTGATTTATACTGTTGCTTTACTTGTTTCATGCATTTTTACCTTGTGTATAAGACATACATCAGGAAAAATAGTCTAGGCCAGGGATAGCCTAGGCAACCTGAGCCTCCTAGGTTACAGGGGGCTGGACTTGGGATGGCCTAGGCAACTTAGAACTACATCAGCAAAACCTGTATGTTGCCAGAGCAGTCAGAGCATTGAATTGCTGCTCTGGAGTGCTCTGGCTGCTATGGCTGCTCCGAAGCTATGGGAGCTAACGGAATTGATGGAAAGCTGTCAGAGGATGTTGATTAAGTGACCTAAAAGGAAGAGGTTGCAATGCCTCCATATAACTATCAATATATTCAGGAATCTGTATAAAAGATAGCATTTTTGAGCTCAAAGTTTGATGTGAACTTGTATCTTTTTTCTTTCCAGTGTCTCAACTTAGTGCAATATTCTTCAAGTTTCCTCCCACTGTAAGTTCCTATATTTGTTCAATAAAATTGATTATCAGCTACATATCAGAAATGTCAAAGGGTTGTAGAAGTGGAGGATGTCAAGGAGGGAGAAATTGGGAACTGGAAGCATTGTGAAATGTTGGGGGACTCGGCAGGGGGCATTTATGTAACAAAATGATCAGAAAATAATATATATCAATTTGCTACTATTACTGCATGGTTACAATGCTCCAGGTTTCCTCAGGTTTTCTCAGGTGACTCAGGTTACTTCAGGTTGTCAAAAGTCTACCCCCTAATTCCGACTCCTTGGAGGCCTTAATTAAGGCTTTAAGGCTAACACTGATTCCAAGGTCATCCTAAAGAAACCTAGGTGACTTAGGTGGCCTCCTAGTGACTCAGGTTACTTCAGGTTGTCAAAAGTCTACCCCCTAATTCCTAGGTCATCCTAAAGAAACCTAGGTGACTTAGGTGGCCTAGGAGGCCTAGGTGTCTTTGTTGAGGTTAACTTCAGGCTATCCAAGCCCAGAAAGTTTTTCCTGATGCCTAGGGTCATGGGCTTAGGGCTTGTACATTAATATATATAGTAGAAATAGCTGTAGCATAGTCATTAGCTTTGATCTTGTCTATACCTCCTAGTTCTCAATCTCTTTTCCTCATCATTTTTCTCTTTGCCTAAGTCAGAAGTCATGATGACTGGTACCTTGTTTAGTGAGGAACTAGTTGCTGACAAGTAGCCTTAACTCAGGAAGGCATAATTACCCAATTTCCTTCTGAGTAGCAATGTTTTCTCCCCTGAGTTTATCTAAATCAATTAACATCTCTATTCATTCTGATCCTGAATTTCAGCAAACTCTTGAGCAAGGCTGAAGGAGGTGCTGGCATAGTCAACTTTGTGGGATCCATTAATATAGACTTTAGAGGACCATTCCAATCCAGTATGTTGCTGTCTTTTTTCATTCATCTCAAAATTTTAACTGGTTTGATATGTCTTACAACTGGAGTTACTGTGGACTCTGGTGACAGTGTAACCCTGTTGTCCCCTTCTAAAATGGATTTGTGCTACCCTAATCGTCACACAGGCTCAACACTGCTGGGCACAATGTTATATCAGAGCTGGACAGCTCTGTCCAGTGCTCAATAGTGTCAGCAACTAAGATACATGCAGAACAGTTCCGTTTGGCATCACATGATTTTGCGCAATGTATATTGCCAATGGAACAACAACAAGGGCATTTTTTAGAAAAAGAGCCTTGGGCATGGCTAGCAAAAATAGGTCTTTAGCAATGCCCAAGGCCATTTTTTTGAGAAAAGACCTCATTGTGGCTCCATAAGTCGAGAGACTGGATGTGACACCAGACGGAAATGTTCTGTGCGTATCTTAGTTCCTCACAACACAAGTTTGTGCAAGTGTTACACTCATCAATTTGGTAGGCATAGAAGTTGGTCTAGGTGTCATTAATGAGTCAAGAATAGGTCAGAAAAGGTATTTTGGGAGTATTGACATGGGTATTTTGAGTTTTTGGATTTCTCTTGAACATGGTTTGGTAGGATATTTTTTGTGGAATTCCTTGATAGAATCTTTCACTCTTTCAAGGTTTTGGACTGGTTCCCATGTCATCCTGTGTGGTCCATATCCTTTCCACTTGACTTTGTAAGACACTTTCTTATTTCTCTTATTCTCCTTTGAATTGACTATTTCTTCTACTTTGTACTCTGGCTCTTCTCCTTCAACTTGTACTGGTAGTGGACATGAGCCTTTCAGTTGACTTGGGAGTTGAAAATTCAGGTGTGTAGTAAGGGGTAAGGAGATCTTTTCAGAAGTGAATATTCATGACACAAATAAATTGAAATAATGAATATACTCAAGTATATATTTGTGCCCACCCCTAATCTATTCCATGTATATGTTGTATCTACTAGTGGTAGTGCAGCTACTAGTGCTTGATTTGCATGCTATATTGTGTTAAGCAATATGTATTAGAGTTATATTCCTAAATAGGAAGTAGCAGCAGTAAGTCCACACAGGACTTAGTAGTAGCGATCACACAGATCGATGTGGGATGACGGTGGTATTACAGGGTATAGTACCTAAGCTTATATACAGTCCTAAGTACAAATGATATATTGGGCAGGTGACTACTGCATGAATACTTGTGGCTACTGTCCATACGGTGAAGTGGGTACTACGAGAGAGCAAGTGGATATGGCGAGAGACTGAGTGGAGTCTGCAAGATGATAACAGTGGAGTGCATGGGATGGTGATACGAACAAGTGGAGAATATGAGAAAGTGTTCCATGTATAGTTCGATAAGATATAGTTACCTTTGATATTCCAACAACTTGAATATGACCAGGCAGACACCTCAATAGGTGGGATCTGAGAGCTCGGGTGAACGGGGGAACAGAAAGATCAATTGTTGACATGTAACTAATATGTATATATAGTAAGTCTAATAGGGGGACGGAAAATGGTATAGGCTCGGAGTGGCCAGATATCCAACATATTGTATTATTTCAATATTTACTAGCTTTAGTATTGTTAAACTTCCTCCAGCAAGGGATCTGAATGACAGACACTCTCATGGAGGCAATCCCTGCTAGCACACTTAGCTTATGCGTGCTTATGTAGAGTTTGTGACGTACTTCTTTACTTCCACAACATCATATTCACTGTTCGTCTGGCCTCTAAATGCCCTCTGCCAGTGGCCACGACATTGATGAGATTTTCTCTGCAACCGTCCTGGTGTTTCCTTAGACCCATCGATCCTTTGCTGGCCTTGTCCAATACAGCAAAAGATTCCCAAACCCGCTTCATTTCTTCATCTATCAACGATAGAAGATAGTCGGATCCATCGCGGAGCCCAAGAATGCTGGCTGTGAAAGAGAAAAGGTGTTGAACTCTTTCTTGAGATCTTCGCGCGTTCGAGTCATTTAAGAGCATAGTTTCGGTGTAAAAAATCAATTAATAGAGAGTATCATTGGAATATTATTGATATCTTAGGGGAATTTGTTTGGAGAACGCGCAGCCAAATACTCAACGACCTACAACGAAGTTACAGCTAAGTAGGCCTAAAGCAGTCCCCTCAAGGAGGCTGTCGTTGTTTCGCAAGAATCCTCGCTCGAGGGGCCTGTAAAGCGGAAGCAAATTTTGGCGGAGACTTTTTAAGCCCGATATATCCTCTAAGGATTTCCTAAACGGGAACGGTCCGTTGAGACCGTTCAGGCGCCAATGTAGAATTACTTGTACTCTTGCTTCGACGCGTCGCGTCTACCCATTTTCTTGTACATGACATGTTCGAACACGGATATCTTCATTCTATGGACCCAGAAATCTTTTTTAGCGAGTTTTCTTTGTCCGATTACACGAATGAAGGCTCCGGTGGAGAACGAGGATCGTCCCAGAGGACACTGGATTTTGGATGTCCAAAGCTGACGGAGAAATAGGAAGAAGAAGAAGGATTTGGAACCGAATTCAAGACCCCTGATTATCCTCAAAATTTTATTGTGCCTCCGGGTCTCTCAAATCCATCATCGACGTGTACACCCCAAATGCAACAATCAGATCATGCAACATAGTATGCTCTTCCTCCCTTGACTCCAATACAGAAATCACTTCTGCCAATATCAGATATCAATCTAGGTGAACCGTTTGCCTCTCCAGATCAGTACAGACAATCCTAATTTGCTCGGATTTTGCGAGACTGAGTATATACAATGAGAGGTGATAGAGAATTCGTGATGGAGAGCATCAAATAATGAGTCCTGGATTAAGTCCATAGCTTCAGAGCAAGTAAGTGGATACATTAAAGCTTTGCGTTGCCGTCTACGCGACGCGTCGAGAAGTAAAAAACTACGAGTTGTAATTCTACATTGGCGCCTGAACGGTCTCAACGGACCGTTCCCGTTTAGGAAATCCTTAGAGGATATATCGGCTTAAAAAGTCTCCGCCAAAATTTGCTTCCGCTTTACAGGCCCCTCTATCGAGGATCCTTATTTTATAACGGCAACTTCATAGAGGGGTCAGCTTCAAACCTAACAGCTAAGCGCCAAGGCCGGCATCAAAATTTTGAAACTCCGTCACCGTGCGCACTCATAACTTGAGACCAGAGCCGTAACTCAGCGGGCGCGCTACATTGGTCCACTCCATCTTTCTTGATTCACAGTATCGTCTAAATTCTTCTTCTGGCCTTCAAGTCATTGTTAATTGACTCGACGAAATATCATTTGCTCTCCCTTTGGAAAATTCTACGATCATCTTCGGCATGAACTTGCCTCTCTTCCATCACCATGACGAATCTCTTCAAGAGTCTTAAATCCCATATCGTATCGCATGACACTAGGCACGAATATGCAAAACAGGAATCTCGTCCTCCTGAATGGGCAGCTGCGCCAGAAATCTCGGTACGCTACGAATTTGTTAGCTTTCTCCTCATCCTTCACTCAATCTGATTTGTACAGCACACTCGCGGTCAATACAATGAGGCTCCAGATCAGGAATTCAGAGATGGCCTATCTTTCTGCCAGCAAAATCCTCTATCTCCGCCGTCCCTCTTTCCACTTTGCCATCGATCGAATCAAGGCCGAAGGTGCTAAAGCATGGGGCTTGCAACTGCCCTCCTCTCAGGATCGCTTCTCAGGCAGAGTGGATAATATTCCGCCAGACAGTAAAGAGCGGAACGTGGTCCATGTTGCAACGGACAGGTACTGTAAAGACTACTGTCTGTTGAGCGACCTCCCGATTGGTGCTGGTCTGTACGATACACATGGACGAGAAGGTGTATACTTTGAGGTGGCGATTCATGAGATGCATCCTCCGGAGTCGTTTATTGCCATCGGCAAGTTAACATATCTTACAACCTGCACTCCTTGCTCATACGCCACATTTAGGAACTTCGTGTCTACCTTACCCTGTGTTCCGACTTCCGGGATGGAATCGTCAGTCCTCTGGATGGCATCTGGATGATTTACGCAAATTTTTTGAAGATCCTGACGGCGGTCGCGATTATACCATAACGGACAACCACTACCCTTGCCATATAATCCTCAAAACCGCAGAGAACAATATATTCCATCTGGATCCACTATCGGGTGCGGTTACACTTTTAAAACTGGTTCAATTTTCTACAATTTCAATGGTATCCGACTGCCGAACGCATTCGATGGTGCTCACCTTCCTCGTCATGAACGAGACGTCTTCGCTGCTATTGGTGTTTCTGGTCAAACAAACTTTGACGTGAATTTTGGCGGCGAACCCTTTCGATGGGTGCCAGGAAATACTTGGCAGTGGAGAGTCGAAGGGATTGTTGAAAGATTAACTTTCGGTGAGGCGAGCAGTAGTGCAGGAGATGAGCTTCCTGCTTATTCGCGTTAGCGTTAAGGCCCAAGGATCTCTGCTTGATTAGACTAGGTTGCTCAGTTTCTCGTATTCGCATTCAAGTACCATATGTATAATTAAATAATTTTAATTTGTTTGTACAAAAGTTTAAAGAATGGCCCCAAAATAGTCGTGGATCCCCATGTCACTAGAGCACCAACATAACCATCCGGCCTAACAACAACAACCGCATAGTGTGAATAGTGTGAATAGCTTTAGACATACCTACCTGAGACTAGTCTGAGAGTCAACCAGAGCCATGTCAGCCAGATCGGAGGAAAAGCTAAAGCAGAAGGACGCTCTTCGCAATGTCTGCAGGAGTCTTTAGAGTCTCGACGAAAAAGTCGTGGCCCGTCAACCAAGGGACAATACAGTACGCTGAAGCGGTTCCAAGAGGCTAGTAGTCTCTCCGTCCAATCGAGCTAGAGAAGGGGTATCCGGAGCGCGATCGCTGCATGAACCATACCATCATCTCCAGAACGGTATGGGTCAATCATCTCGTCTTTTCAATATATCTCGTCCACAACAAAAGGATTTCCGCGATAGCCGATCCCAAGCTGGCGTATCCTCTAAACAGGTCCTGCTTTCGCTTGAGTTCCTTTAGACCGACTGTCAGATCGTTTATGTTGCTCCTGTTTTTGAGATGATACACTGTACTTAAAGAAACTTGCCTGAATCTCCGTAACGAATGTTTTTGCTTTCCTGATGACAGTCCAAGGAGGAAAGTTTTTTTTCATGATTTCCTCTCCGATTTCGCCCTATATGAGAATGTCAATATTGTGAAAATTACATCTCCTTTTGTGGTTGATTTTCGTTGAGAATAGTACTTGAAACTGGGAGTCTTGCCAAAGTACATGGCGGTTGAGGATTTCAAAGCGAGGCGAGAGCGCTTCTTTGTTCGGCTTCTTACCAAACCACCATGATGGCACAAAACGCTAGGTCTATAACTACAGTCTTTCATTCTGGTACAGGGACCGGCTCTGTGAAGATTTAGCTGAACGGAGAACCGCTTTGACGCGCCTGCAGAAGCTCAGCCAAACATCCGACGTGTTACACTTTCCCTTTATCGTATCCCAACATATCTTGGTGTACGCAGGCTAAAGTACACTCTGCGCCAGGGATTTTATCTTATCACCGCGATTCTCTGCAGGGCCCTGAGTCGGAGGAGTTTAAACAAGTTGGTGATGCTTCTTCCATAGCACCGACTGCTTATACCCTGAAATTCTCGCCATAATCGCTATACAATCACTGCTATCCATTCTCGCTTGGTCTTTCATCCTATCAACCTCAGATCTTGGGCTTGAAATTAGGTCTAAAGCAGTCCCTTCTAGGTGTTGACTGAAGAAAGTTTTCCTTGCGGACGCGGTTTATCTCGCTCTAGAGACCTCTCTTTGTCAACCGGCCGCACTGTTTCCGGAACGTCAACACTGTTGGAACTCTATGTCAGGCGCTGGTCAGGCGCTGGACACCTGCATATCGAATTCAGAGATCAGGAGGAGCCCGTCGAGGATTGACGCAACACCTTGTCGGCGGTCTTCTCAAACATATCATGGTTAATTGACCTGAGATTGCAGAAAATTGGCCGTCGACCAACGATATTGAATACTGGAAGAATTCACCTCGGAGCCCGGAGAGGGCGATAGATGGGATACTGAATGCTGGTGATAGATGGTGGCATATGATTGATGATATACTAATAGGGTACGAAGCTTGAAGCGCAACGAAGTCTTTATGACTTATATTTTTAACAGCCCTGACGCTAGAGGACTTGTCTCCAGAGATGCACCGCGGAGCTTAACGATTTCTTACATTCTGGTATCGCTCTAATTAGGCTTCAAGAGCGTACATCACGGACATCCCAGCTGTGTAATGTGGACCGAGAGTAAGGTACTCTTTTGAGGTTACTTTCGATAATAGAACTGTCTTCTTTGCAATCTTGGGAGAGCAAAATGCGATTCCACATGACATACGGGCCGTTTCCAAAACCCTCCCAAGGCTTTTACGAAAATGACCACGGGCTGTAATCCCCCAGAGTGATTGGCACCATTAAAAATGTAGCATCCTTTCCGAACCTTTCGCGACCACACGTTATCGACGTTCAGTCATCCATAGACGCCCGGATGTCCGGCCATATTGACGATACTCTGGTTTGTCGACAATTACTCTTTCGAGAACATGGACGTTATGGAGATTCAGTAATCTATGTGAACTCCAATTCCCGACCTGACGGACTTTTCTCTGGTGTGTAACACTATTCCCACATACAACTATCCGTCTTGCTTCTCAATGAATTGTCCTTCTTCCCCACCATGCCGTGTAATAAAATCTTCCTTCCTTCCTTCCCCATGATAAGGTACACGTATTTCAATTCAGAGGACTTTCATAAAAATTGGCACCGTTGGGTGTTTGATTGGAATTTTTCTTTCAAATCATCCCCACCTATTCCACAATGACTGCGACCTCTTTAAATTGGCAGTTGGGGGTTATTGCAATTCTAGCCGTCATCCTGTTGCGTCGGTTTTTCCGCAGGAAGTATGGCTTGGACAACCTCCCTGGTCCTGTATCTCCGTCGTGGCTCACAGGTAGGACAGACGGTCCTTGCGAAAGTCTAGTCAAGTAACCCAAATATTTTTCAACAGGTAACTTTCTACAGCTATTCAATCCGTATGCTTGGAAGTTCCACGAGTCCATTGCCAAAACATGTGAGCCTTTGTCGCTTCCTAAGATAATGCCTTCTTAACATTACTTCTCTAGATGGTTCTGCCGTGCGTATTCATGGCCCGTTTGGCGTAAGAAATCCTCTTTCCCCATGAAGAAGTGGAGTCACCTTATTTAATAGGCCAACGGGCTCTACATATTTGACTCTAAAGCAATGCACACTGTACTGGTCAAGGTGGGTTGATTGTGGGTTGACACCGTTTCAATTCCTGAACTATTTACCCCGCAGAATCAGGACATATTTGAAGAAAATGATGGATTTCTATTGTTCGTGTTGCGGACCATCCTTGGCTACTAAATCTGATAAGACTTTAGGACTAACCTCCTACTGTTCGGAGACGGGTTGCTGTCTACTTTAGGTCGGTCAGAAAGCTTCTTTCCGATCTGAATTTTGAAATTTTTTGACCTTCAGGACACCGCCATCGCAAACAGCGAAAAATGCTCACTCCTGTTTTTTCCTCTGCTCACATGCGTGACATGAGTAGGTAGCCCGTTCTCATATTATTCCAAGTCTAACTTATTTACGCAGTTCCGACTTTCTTTGAGGTTACTCACAAGGTGAGTATGTTAAGCCGCGGCAATTGCCCTCGCTCATTTACTGTCAATGAACGCATAGTTGGAAAACGGGCTCAAGAGTCGATTGCAAAGTGGTGGTCCTCAGATCCAAGAAGTACGTATGCTTCCTTCGACGTAATGATTGTCACGGTATCGAGCTTAGAAAATGTTCTTAGGTCGACATTCTTTCCTGGATGGGCCGCACTGCTTTGGAGCTGATGGGGCAAGCAGGCCTAGGATACTCGTTCGATCCTCTGATAACGAAGAGTCTGCTCACCCGTACAGTCGAACTATAAAAGAGCTAGTGTATGTCTCGGGTTTCTACTCTCATTTTTGCGCTTATGATTTTCTAGTCCTGCCCTGACACGCACGCAATTTTGGAACATGAATGTGCTTCCATATCGTCTCAAAAATTGGTTCAGCAAGGTTTCGTCGTTTCATACTGGATCTGTTACCTTGGAAGGAAGCTCACCATCTTCGGGACATGGCCGATTATATGCACAATGTGGGAGATGAAATCTTTAAGAGCAAAAAGCTTGCACTTGAGAAGGGCGATGAGGCAGTTTCCCAGCAAGATTGGAAGGGGGAAGGACCTGATTAGCATTCTCAGTGAGAATTTTTCGAACGCCGTGAACATCTCTCTCACAGTAATCACAGTGAAAGAAAACATGAAAGCTTCGGACGAAGATCGATTGGAGGACAGGCGAAGTTCTCGCTCAGGTAGTAGTAGTTATCGTTCGGATTCTCCGATAGTGCTCTTAAGTCTCCATTAGATGAGGTGAATAGTTCTATTGCCCCGTGGACGCAATATTAAATGATTATTAGCACTCTAACTTTCGCGGCAATGGACACGACCTCGGTAAGTCAGGTATAAACTCCGACCTGATTGGCACTAAATTCACATAAAAAATTTTAGAGTGCTATGGCACGCTTGCTTCATCTCCTTTCCAGGCATCCTGAAGTTCAGGAAAAACTCCGACAGGAAATCATCGAAGCAAAGCGCCAGAAAGACGGTCAAGACTTTTCTTATGACGAACTGGTGGCTTTACCGTATCTCGACGCTGTCTGCCGCGAGACTCTCCGTTTGTACGTCTTGTCGTGCGAACAACTTCACTGAATTTTACCGCTCACAACATTCGAAGGTATTCCCCAGCTCCGATTGTGGACCGTATGTTAGTTTGCACGTTTCCGATACTACTTCGATAAGAATCCTCACCTGACTGTTACAGTGCGCGTCAAGATGCTGTGGTTCCTCTCTTGAAACCAATCACTGGTCTGGATGGTACTGAAATGCAGCGAGATAACTATTCCTCGCGGTACAGTCGTCATGGTGTCGATTTTCAACGCAAATAAAAATCCCGATTTGTGGGGAAAAGGTAAGTATTACATTTATCTCCGGAATAAGTGGCTGGTGAATCCAATGATACGACTTTCTTAGATGCGGACGAGTGGAAACCGGAAAGATGGCTTTCGCCGTTGCCAGAGGCCCTTCTTGAAGCACGGATTCCTGGGGTCTATTCTCACCTGTATGTTCCTTTTTGCCCAATCACATACTTTGCGAATAACTAGTTTATATTCCTAGGATGACATTCATCGGGGGCGGACGCTCATGCATGTATGTTCTACTCTACAAAGCTGAAAGAATCGATGGCTGACCGATTAATTAGCGGGTTCAAATTTTCGCAGTTGGAAATGAGTAGGTCCACGATTTACCTGGATAGTACGAGTTTTTTCACACCATGTACTAGAGGTTGTTATATCCGTTCTAGTGGAGAACTTCAAATTCTCTCCTTCAGCCAGAGACTCGGAAATCCTCTGGCAGATGAATGGCGTCACAGCACCTATTGTTGGAAAAGATAACCATCCACAATTGCCCATTGGCATCAGTCTCGTCGATTAAGGTAAGTCCATTCCAAGCGAATGCACATCATCATCATATATCTAAGAACATAGATTCGGACTACGTTTGAGTAATGTGAAATTGTAGATGTATTGGGACTTGGGTTCAGTATTTGGATTAGCAATTGTGGTGCCAGGCGGTTTCGTTTATGGGACTACTTTCGGGTTCAACATCCTGACTGGTGCTTACGCAGAACATTTTCTTATCTTTGTAAAATGGAATTATACATGAGATGGCGTTCAATCAAGTTGAACAACAGAAGGTATCTGGGTTTGACCTTCCAGTACGACTGAACCGGAGCTTAGCACACTGCTCAGCAACAATGGTTCTCACCAAATTCCCGCTTCGCCGAATTTCAGTCAGCTCAACTATTTTTTTCGACATCATGGAGCGTCAGAAACTCGAACTCAACGAATACATTGACGGAGATAATCGGGCTTCGACTACAAAAGAAAACCTCGTCCTTCCACTCGTCACTAGAGCACGAATCCGACCCAGTAATGACGACCGTTGGCGTGTCCTGAGCGACGTTATAGTGTGTATACGCACATCCCTCGGAGTCAACCTCCCTGGAAGAAGCCGGAAGCAGAAGGCCGCAAGTTAACTGGCGTATCCCTCTGAACAGGTCCTGTGGTTGAGGGAAGGTTTTCTTTTCATGATTTCCTCTCCATTTCAAAGTTCTATATGAGAATCTCGATATTTCTGAAATTACATCGCTTTGTGACTGACGTTTCGTTGAGAATAGGTACTTTAAACTGGGAGTCTTGCCAGTAAGATACATGGCGGTTGAAGATGCAAACAATGGTTTAGTAGCCAAGGCAAGAAGCTTCGACTTCTTACCAACACTCCATGATGGTAGGTCTACAACCCAGGACCGGTTCTGTGAGGAGTTAGTGAAGGAAGCTCAGCGAAACATCCTGTCCTGACGTGTCATTGCCATTTCAGCCGAAAGTGCCAAAAAATCCCCTCGAACGAAATTCTAATCTAAATTTATAAAATCTTCTGTCAAAATCACTTATGAGTGAAATTTAGTGAATTTGGATTATCAGTCAAATGGTCTTGTTGAGTGAAACTATACATTCAGTACATTGTTTAGATAAACTGAAGAAGGGCTGAATTATAGTATATCTGAGCTCTGAAATGGTAAATGATTTGTTATATCTTGCAAGTCAAACATTCAAGTGAAATATTTCCTTCAAGGCGTATTTTCAGAACAATATAAAAAGGTATATGAATAATCATCTTTCAGAAATAACTGAAAAGCCTCAACCCACATTCAATTTGTGTCTTTCAGTTATTCTGAAAGATGATTATTCATATAACCTTTTTTATTGTCCTGAAAAATGCCTAAGGAAATATTTCACTTGAATGATTTGACTTGCAATATATAACAAAATCATTATCATTTCAGGAGCCAGATATACTATAAGTCAGGCCCTTCTTCAGTTTATCTAAACATGTACTGGATATTGTATAGTTTCTCCAACCCAAGACCATTTGATGAATAATCAAATTTCACTCAAATTTTCACTCATAAGTGATTCTTGACATGAAATTTTATAAATTAGTTAGTATTTCGTTCGAGCGGATTTTTTTGCACTTTCGGCGTGATTGTGACTTGGTGTAAGGCACGGGCTCTTATCTTATCACCGAGATTCTCTGGAGCCCCGAGTCGGAGTTTAAACCAGTTGGTGATGCTTCTTCAAGAACTATCACTGCTTAGAAATATCACTGCTTATACCCTGAAATACTCGCCATAATCGCTATACAATTACTTGCTATCCATTCTTTCTTGGCTTTCATCCTATTTTTCATTCATTCTCTCGTCAACCTCGGATTTTGGGTTTGAAACACCTTATCGGCGGTCTTCCTCGATCTTCTCAATTATACTTATGGTTAATTGACCTGAGAAAATCGGGCGTCAACCAACGACATTGAATACTAGAAGAATTCACCTCGGAGCCGGGAGAAGGCGATAGGTGGGATGCTGCGACATAAAATTGTCCTCTTCTTTGCAATCTTGGGAGAGCAAAATGCGACTCCACATGACATACGGGCCGTTTCCAAAACCCTACCAGGGCTTTTACGAGAACGACCACGGGCTGTAATCCCACTGAGTGGTTGGCACCATTAAAAATATAGCATCCTTTCGGAACCTTTCGCGACCACACGTTATCGACGTTCAGTCATCTATACACACCCGGATGTCCGGCCATATTGACGATCCTCTAGTTTGTCGACAATTACTCTTTCGAGACCATGGACGTTATGGAGATTCAGTAATCTATAGGGACTCCAATTCCCGACCTGACGGACTATTCTCTGGTGTGTACACTACTCCCACATCCAACTATCCGTCTTGCTTCTCAATGAATTGTCCTTCTTCCTCATGATAAGCTACATGTATCACAATTCAGAGGACTTTCATAAAAGTAGGCACCGTTGGGTGTTTGATTGGAAATTTTCTTTCAAATCATCCCCGCCTATTCCACAATGACTGTGACCTCTTTAAACTGGCAGTTGGGGGTTATTGCCATCTTAGCCATTGTCTTGTTGCGTCGGGTTTTCCGCAGGAAGTATGGCTTGGATAACCTCCCTGGTCCTGTATCTCCGTCATGGCTCACAGGTAGGACAGACGGTCCTTGCGAAAGTCTAGTCAAGTAACCCAAAATATTTTTCAACAGGTAACCTTTTACACACTATTCAATCCGTATGCCTGGAAGTTCCACGAGTCATTGCCAAAATATGTGAGCTCTCGTCGCTTCCTGGGACAATGCCTTCTAACATTACTTCTCTAGATGGTTCTGCCGTGCGTATTCATGGCCGTTTGGCGTAAGAAATCTTTCTTTCCCCATGAAGAAGTGGCTCACTTATTTAATAGGCCAACGGAATCTACATATTTGACTCTAAAGCAATGCCACACTGTACTGGTCAAGGTAGGTCGATTGTAGATTGAATCCGTTTCAATCCCTGAACTTTTTACTACCCGCAGAATCAGGACATATTTGAAGAACAGGATGGATTTATATCGTTCGTGTTGGGACCATCCTGAGGCCTACTAAATCTGATAATACTTTAGGAGTAACCTCCTAGTGTTTCGGAACGGGCTGTTGTCAACTTTAGGTTGGTCGGAAAGTTCTTCCTGATTTACATTTTGAACCCTCTTGACCTTCAGGACACCACCATCGCAAACAGCGAAAAATGCTCAACTCCTGTTTTTTCCTCTGCTCACATGCGTGACATGAACTTAGCCCGTTCTCATATTATTCCAACTCTAACTTATTTACGCAGTTCGACTTTCTTGAGGTTTGTGGCCAGTTCCGTTCGGTCGCCACCTATTTCAAATAAATTTGAAATGCGCTGCAAGCAGCTGAGGTGGCTACCGAAGGACTGGGAACAAACCCGCGTCACTAAACAGAGTCACATTTTCGTGACTTTAACTTGGTGAAATTTCGGTTCGACAAACAGTTTTTGTTGCGGAACTCTGCCCCCAGCCGTGACCCTCATAGAACTATTATGGCTGGATTTTTAGTGTTTCATTGAGTCAGAATATCGGTATTATAGAGATATAAACAAGAAATACGTGCACAAGATGAGATATTGTTTAAAATGGCCCAAAAACAACAAAGTTGGCGACATTGATGTTAGTTCTTCGCAAGTGTCTCTCGGAGTAGATCCAGAAGATATTACGGGTATTCTTTAACTGAAATTGGCATTAAATATCAAACGGGAGAGCTTTAGAGTGAGAAAAACGAAATATTGCTTCCGAAATCACCGAAAATCCAGGATGAAGAAGTCGGAGCAAGCTTAAGATGAAGGGAATGAACTTACTAAGTATAGAAAAGTTATATCCACCATCGAAACGATCCTTCATTACCTTGGGAGTGACTATCGTGCTCTTCATCACCGAAAATTGCTAGTGATTGGGCTGGAAAGCACTTATTTACCTTGAATTTACCTGTATAGACTTACCATTATCCAAGAATATATGGGATGAATCATTGAGACGCAGCGTTTACGCTCAATAGTACCTGGATTCGAGATCAAAGCACAAAATTGCTGCAGCAAGCAATCTTGTGACTAAAAAAAGGCTGAAAATGGCCATATTCATGAGTAAGAGTTATCAACACACTTGAGGTTACCTTATTATGGTCAATATCAAGGAGAAGAGGGAGGGGACAAGCCATTCACGCAGAGGTAGTGGTGGGGAGAAATCAAAATTTCGCTAAGTTCAACACATCAAAATGTGACTCGGTTCTTTATCGAGGTTCGGTACCAGCCGTTCTCCGAACTTGCTTCCGTAGGTCAGCAAGTATTTGTCATTTTGCAAATTCGGAGAACGGCGGGTTCACGAGCCTACTGATTTGCTTACCATTTGAAAATTCTACTCAATGAAACAAAAGCTGTAACTCCGAGTATCTTAAAGACTTCTTTATCAGCATGATGAATCTCTTGAAGACATATTCTATCGTACCACACTAGGCGCGAATATTCGAAGCAGGAATCTCTTCCTCCCAAATGGGCAGCTGCGCTAGAAATCTCGGTACGCCACGAATTTGTTAGCTTTCTCCGAATCCTTCACTCAATCTAATTTGTACAGTCAATACAATGAGGCTCCAGATCAGGCATTCAGATGGCCTATCTTTCTGCCAGCAAAATCCTCTGTCTCCGCCATACGTCTTTCCCACTTTTGCCATCGATCGAATCAAGGCCGAAGGTGCTAAAGCATGGGCTTACAACTGCCCTTCTCTCAGGATCGCTCCTCAGGTAGACTCGGAGTGGATAACATTCCGCCAGACAGTAAAGAGCGGAACTTGGTCCATGTTGCAACGGACAGGTACTGTAAAGACTACTGTCTGTTAAGCAATCTTCCGATTGGTGTTGGTCTGTACGATACACATTGACGAGAAGGTTTATACTTTAAAGTGGTGGTTCATGAGATGCACCCTCCGGAGTCGTTTATTGCCATCGGCAAGTTAACATATCCTACAACCTGCACTCAATGCTCATACGCCACATTCAGGAACACGGCGGCGATTACGCCGATAACGGACAACCACTGCCCTTGCCATATAATCCTCAAAACCGCAGAGAACAATATATTCCATCTGGATTCACTATCGGGTGCAGTTACACTTTTAAAACTGGCTCAATTTTCTACACCTTCAATACGCATTCGATGGTGCTCACCTTCTTTGTCATGAACGAGACGTCTTCGCTGCTATCGGTGTTTCTGGACAAACAAACTTTGACGTGAATTTTGGCGGCGAGCCCTTTCGATGAGTGCCAGGAAATACTTGGCAGTGGAGAGCCGAAGGGATTATTGAAAGGTTAACTTGCGCTGAGGCGATGGAGGAGACGAGCTTCCTGCCTATTCGCGTTATCGTTAAGGCCTAAGGATTTCTTGTGCTTGATTAGACTAGGTTGAACAGTTTCTCGCATTCAAATATTCCTATCCAAGTACCATATGTATCAATTTAGCAATAATCAAATAATCTATCCGCCTTTGACTCGCCCCAAGATAGTTGCGGATCCGCTTGTAATCAGAGCATCTGGACCAATATAGCCACAACAACAACCGTCGGTGTGTCCTGAGTGATGGTGTAGTGTGAATCCCTGAGACTAAAGCGTAGAAGCACAAGGACGCTCTTCACAATCCCTGCAGGATATTCTCGGAGAGTGTTTGATGTCTTGACGACAAAGTCCTATGCTAAACTGGTTTCAAGAGGCTAGTAGTCTCCCTGCCCAATCGAGCTAGAGAAAGGGTATTGATCACTGCATGAACCATACCATCCAGATAGTTAACTCAAAGTTAACTGGCGTATCCTCTGAACAGGTCCTGTGGTTGAAGGGAAGGTTTTCTTTTCATGATTTCCTCTCCAATTTCGTTCTATATGAGAATCTCGATATTCTGAAAATTACATCTGCTTTGTGACTGAGTTTCGTTGAGAATGGTACTTGAAACTGGGAGTCTTGCCAAGTAAGTACATGGCGGTTGAAGTATGTCAAAAGTGTTAGAGCCAAGGCAAGAGCTTCGACTTCTTACCAAACTACCATGATGGTAGGTCTACAACCCAGGACCGGTTCTGTGAGGAGTTAGTCGAAGGAAGCTCAGCGAAACATCTGTCTGACGTGTCATTGCCCATTCACGCCGAAAGTGCAAAAAAATCCGCTCGAACGAAATACTAACTAATTTATAAAATTTCATGTCAAAAATCACTTATGAGTGAAAATTTGAGTGAAATTTGATTATTCAGTCAAATGGTCT
>ML770026.1:2475-24624 GCA_009733575.1 Gymnopus androsaceus JB14
AAGTGATCAGTACTTAACATTGTTCCATGAACAGATTCAATTACTTTTATCATTTTTACTTGGTCGCTGCTTCCCAGAGGTTGCACCAGAGGCCATGATTGTTGTTGCTAGCAAGTTGTGTATGAGAGCAGGAGGCAGGAGTCATTCCACAACTTGAGGCTGAGGTCTTTATACAAGGTTCACAGCATGAGGACAGCATGAGGACAACATGAGGACAACATGAGGACAACAAATGTGAGGACAACATGAGGACAACCTGAGGACAACATGCACATATATTACATGAGGTTCACAGCCGAAGGTCATGAAGATGCTAAAAAATAAACATGTACAAGTGAAAACAATTTTCTGCATTAAAATCATACTTCGAGAATTATCATGGGATAGAGGCAACAAAATGGGTAGTGACCAGTGGGGAATTGAACTAACAACCTGATGGTTTCGGTGTAAGTCTGGGCTTGCGTTACTGCACAGCAAGAGAGAATCAAACAGGTACACCATCAGAGCTTTGTTAACAGATGGTATGTGATGTAATATATGTCCTGTGCACCTTTGCAGGACAGGTTCAATTGGCCCTATACAGCCGACAACCAAGTGAAAGCTAGACAGAGATATACCCTATATACACTAAGCACTCTGATAATAGGTGAAACACAAAAACCAAATGCAAAAAATCATGTGAAAAATCAAAGATCAAAAATCAAAAATCAAAAAGCAACCTTGGCCCTCCCGCCTACGTCACACTATGGCGATCTTTTCCAATTCTTTGAAGTTCAGTACCAACGAGCAATAATATGAGAGGTCTTAGTGTGGCAGGTGTTCCGGATCTCCAAGTCCGAGTCCTGTAGATCTTCTGTTTGACCAACCCAATTTAACGCCTGCGACTTCACTCAATGACCAGCCTGAGGAGTGCTTAAGGGCGAGAACATCAAGCCGGGCCCGAGGTTAGGCTCAGCCAGCGTGAACGTTTCACCAAGGCACTGGCTCAGGAACCTACGTCCATTCGGTCTCTGTTTCTGCGGACCCAGGTTCACTTCCCGAAATAAATTTTCGTTGACACCAGCGCATGAACGGTCACCTGACGCTGTAGGCATATTTAACCCTGCACGGCGTTCAGTCATTCAACTTCTCATTCTTTTCCCCCCACCATTCCTTCGCTTCACGCCCACTATTCCTCCAGGTTACGATATGATTTCCTTCAGTTCTTCAACTTCAAGCTTTTCTCTCTGCAACCCTCCAGTCTTCAAAGTCTTCAAGCCTGCGGGTCGAAGCCTCTCAATCAACTCTCAATCCAAATATTCAAATTGGATCTCTATGCGCCTCAACATGCCTTTTTCTCAGCATTCCCTGTCATCTCTCTCCTTCAATCCTTCCTTCACCAATTTCCCTTTTTCTTCTCGACATCATAATTATCTCAATTGTCTCGGAGTCTCATGTTCTTCAGGTGTACTGTAGTCTTTCTGTAACTTGCCCATGTATTATATAGATTTGCAATGCATTTCATTTTCCACACTTTACTCTCATTTGCCCCATTAAACCGAGAAAAAAAAAACCGAAAAAAATGGTCCCATAATCATCTGGGCAAGCGGTTTTCTCGACTCCAGGTTAGACATCACCATACATCATAATCTAATACCTTACGCTGTAATCATTATCAATGCTTGCCATGCACTGAAATATATGTACTTGATGGCAATCTGCTGAAATAAAAGTGACGGATGGCAATATTCTACCATCACAAAGCTCCTGACTGGCTAAAGTAATCAGTCACTATCAATCAGAATCCAAGCTGTAATATTTTATCAGTATTGCATTGATGGCACCTAGTTACATTAGAACGGGCGAGTTCACCATTGAATGTCGACAACCCCCCGATTTACTGATGTGGTGATCGCGAGTTAAATACGTTTGTGCTCGTCCTCCGGGGCTTAGGCACATGAATGACAGATACATACATAGATAGATTGTGTCGTCTAAGAAGAAGCGTGCCGCCGGGGCTTCCTCCAATGCTTGTAAGTACGAGTTACAGGCATTTGCATTAGACGTCGGAATGATGTTCGATTTTTCGCTTATTTTTGGTTTGTTCTCACTTGTGCCAATATAAAAATGTGCCTGTGGGCGACTTTGGTCCGTTCTAGCTTGCGTTCAATTCCGACTTTTCAAGATATTATCTCATGGATGATTGGCGAGCAAACCCTCATATCCTGCGTTGTCCTCGTAGATCTGGCTGCGGCTTGCAGCCCAGCGCTCTGGCCTCTGGCTTTTACTCGCTGCTGGTATGGAATATCACCAACGATGGAAGCGGAAGTTTCAGCGTTTCGGCCGAACGATATTGCCAAGGAATTTGCGTTTGCACTGGACCAACTCTGGCAAGTCCGATTGTACTAATTCTAGCAAGTCCGACTTGAGTGAAGAAGGCCGACGTCTCTTTGTCTTCACTGAAAACCACATAGGATGTCACTCCCTTCCGTGGCCAAGCATTTTATCAATGTACTTATCAATGACTGGAGTATGAACACGATGAACGCCACCATTATGCTGTCCTGTTTCTTCCCCGCCTTCACCGTCCAATGTTCTGCCTTTTCATTTTCCTTCGCTATATAAAGCACTGTGTATGCTTGTCTTGCTTCATTCGATCCCCGTCTTCTTCGACCTCTTCAAACAATATCTTCTCTTTAATTTTCTACCGAGCACAAAGCAAACTTTCACCATGCACGGCGTGTTCAACTTGAAGCTCACCTTTATCCTTCTCGTTCTCTCGAGTGTCATGTCCCTCGCGGCTGCCCAGGCCGCCGTCCAATGTCTGTCTGTAGACAAGGTCGGATCGCCACTCGTGGGCAAAGGAGTGGATAACGGAGATGGAACTGTAACTTGCACTTATGTGACTGCCAGAGCTTGTACCTATTTCGCTGCCGTGAGCTTTTCCTTCCGGATCCATTTTCTACGAAATTTACTGGTTGGCTCAAGGTTGGCTAACCATACTTTTCTAGAATGGTGAAAACGATTCTGGATCTAGTGATTGTCCCGCTGGGATTCCTCAGACAGCGACAGCTGCTCAGGCCACCGTCCAATGTCTGCCTGTAGACAACGCCAGATCGCCACTCGTGGGTCAAGGGGTGGACAACGGAGACGGAACTGTTACTTGCACTTATGTGACCGCCAGAGCTTGTACCTATTTCGCCGCTGTGAGATTTTCCTTCCGGATCCATTTTACACGAAATGTGCTGCTTTGGCTAACTATACTTTTCTAGAACGGTGAAAACGATTCTGGATCTAGTGATTGTCCCGCTGGGATTCCTCAGACAGCGACAGCTGCTGCTCAGGCCGCCGTCCAATGTCTGTCTGTAGACAAGGTCGGATCGCCACTCGTGGGCCAAGGGGTGGACAACGGAGACGGAACTGTTACTTGCACTTATGTGACCGCCAGAGCTTGTACCTATTTCGCTGCCGTGAGCTTTCAGGATTCATTTTCCACGAAATGTGCTGGTTTGGCTAACCATACTGTTCTAGAACGGTGAAAACGATTCTGGATCTAGCGATTGTCCCGCTGGAATTCCTCAGACAGTTTCAGGATCTAGTAGCTCTAGCACCGCCAGTGAGTTTTCCTTTGAATAATTTACAAGCAACAACATTAACTACTTCAATGAATTCTGTAGTTGCATCTTCCAGTATTTCGTCCAAGGTTTCGCCAGGGAGTGTATGGTTGCCGTTCTCACCATTTATCAAGTCTCGCGTAGGCAGACGCTATGTATGACGATCGTGTTGAAACGATGTATATAGAGTCTGTAGCTATTGATTCGGATGAGGATCATATTCGGACAGTATAACAGAACTATCACACACCCTTTATAATAATTTATACTTAATACACTACACAAACGGCATGCCAGCTATGTGTCCTACTTGCATCTTTCTTGCAGTTAAGTATGTCTACCCGAAAACCGAAGACGATATCTCTGCTCCGTTTTCAATGGACATTGATGAGAGCCTCTTCTCAACAACCCATTTCAAGTAGCTTCCTCTATTCCAGATTACATGTCTCCATCTAGAATATTGAGAAGATGGATGGTATTATGCAACTATTAGTAACGACGCGAAGCTCCCGATCTTGGTTCACTCCAGTTGTTATTTAGCAAGCCAAGATCGTCCAGCGCTTTCCGTATACGCGGTCATTTCAGCGGGCCTTACGGAGCAATATCGTCGATAATATCAAACAGTAAATAGGAACTCGGGAAATGCCGCATGCTGCGGCGAAAACCTTGCTTGAATCAATGGAGATATGTGTAAACTATGAGTATACTCTACTATGAGAAAGTCCAATAATTCATAGAATAATAAATGTACATTGAGTGACAAAACATGATTTAATGTATACTGAAATAGATTAAAGCCCCATGATTGGGTAGGAATGGATGTCAAATTTTGTCAATTTCTACCCACAGCTGTGCAGTAAGTACTGTAGACTACCTGTAACCTGTAGAGAGCAAACTGGTGAGCATGCAAACATATACTTACAGTAATTGAAAAATTGAAAGACTTCTGGGCACCATATATCAATGAATGTTCCATGAATTTCTGGTGGAATTGGAGAAAAATATCAGTATTGGGAAACAGAGCACTCAGAATGGACTAAACTTTGGAGGATTAAACATCCTTAAGGATGGACAGGGGTAGGGGTTGACCCTAGGTTATTGGCTCAAGGGTATGGAGGGTAAGGGTAGGGTTTGAAGCTCTCAAAACCCTCCATTTTTATATTGATAATATAGACATCCCATGGTGTCCTATAATCTTCATTTCATGTTAAAGGATATATTTGAGTGTGATTACTTCTATTTTATTCAAAGTCTCATGAGTGGACTGTGGCATGTCATTCTTTCCAAAACCCTTAGGAGAAACTGCAGGTTTGAAGGGTAGGGGTATGGAGGGTAGGGGTGAGGTTAAGGCATTTTCAACCCAGGGGTTAACCCCTGTCCATCCTTAAACATCCTCATTTGCCTTCTATCAATTTCCTCCTGTTGTAGCTCTGAATGATGGGCTTTATATGCCTGCTCAACCTGGATGTGACAAACTTGAGCAGTATGTAGGTTGAACACTATGAAAAGTTCTTGATAGTGGTTATTCTGAAGGAGCAAATGAGAGTGATGGATCCAGAATGGAAAGAAAAGTAAGAAATGCTTACAAGGTTGTGATATAGGTGCATCACAAAGCAGGACATTGAAATGTTGAAGGGTCTAATTGTGAAGTGCACCAATGATCCAGGTGCCACCAACTTTAACACTGAAAGATGGAACAAAATGTCCCATGCGACACCACAACCATCAGCAAAACCTGTATTTTCGCTGGAGGTCTCCAGAGATCTCTGGAGCTTGACAGCTGTCAAAAAAACTGTCAATTTTCTCCTGGCATAGGGTACCTTGCTCCAGAGATGTTCCAAATGAATGGGTTTTCTCCAGCAAAAATACGGGTTTTGCTGATGACATGGAGACAAAGTTAGTAGGGTTTGGAATGAAATGGCATTACAAAAGTACTGCCATAAGACACAAGGGAGAATTTACATCTGTGGTGCAGAGGATATGTACCATACAGTGAAGGGTGCAGAGCTTGATCTTGTGGAGGAGTTTGCAATGGCTCTGCGGAGTAGCCAGAGAACAAAAAGCAAAAAAATGAAAAAAAAAAAAAAAAAAAAAAAAAATTGAAACACAAAATCTGATCTACCAGAGACAGTGTCATTTGCAATTGGGGCCCATGTAATGGTTTTCCATAACATCAACACAGATTTGGACTTGGCTAATGGTGCATGTGGAACTATTGTCAATATCATTCTACTTGGCCTGGGCAAAAGTGGCTGTAATTTTTATTTTCAGCCAGTAAAATCTTACATACAACCTACAGCTTTGTGTCAGCCTAGAAATACTGTAAAACACTTATATATACTCCATTTCACTGTAATAGTCACCTGGAGTCCTAAGGCATACTGTTTCACCCTCTATATTATGTCCATTTTGGCTGGAAAATTGCTATTTTGAGCATATCACAGAAGTTAATGCTAATTTAACAAGTCAAAATGTGTACATTGGCTCAGTTTTGTTATTGACATTGGAGAGGGCATCTCACAGTGCTGAACAGGTACCTTTGGCCCAGCACAATATTGTGTTTTGCCAAGTTATGGTCATGTAAGTAAATTATGGTTACTTTTGCCTGGGCTGAGTACATACAGATGGAGCTTGACCTATTTCGCTGCCGTGAGCTTTTCAGGATTCATTTTCCACCGAAATGTGCGTGGTAATCCAAGTTCTAAGAACGGTGAAAACGATTCTGGATCTTAGGATTGTCCCGCTGGAATTCCTCAGACAGTTTCAGGATCTAGTAGCTTCTAGCACCGCCAGTGAGTTTTCCTTTGAATAATTTACAAGCAACAACATTAACTACTTCAAGAATTCTGTAGTTGCATCTTCCAGTATTTCGTCCAAAGGTTTCGCCAGGGAGTGTATGGTTAGCGTTCTCACCATTTATCAATCTCGCGTAGGCAGACGCTATGTATGACGATCGTGTTGAAACGGCAATAGAGTCTGTAGCTATTGATTCGAGGATCATATTCGGACAGTATAACAGAACTACTACATCACACCTTTATAATAATTTATACTTATACTACGGCATGTCAGCTATGTGCCTACTTGCCTTCTGCAGTTAAGTATGTTCTACCCGAAAACCGTATGTCTGCTCGTTTCAATGGACATTGATGAAAGAGTCTCTTCTCAACAACCCATTTCAAGTAGCTTCCTCTATTCCAGATTACATGTCTCCATCTAGAATATTGAGGAAGATGGATTGTATTATGCAACTATTAGTAACGACGCGAAGCTCCGATCTTGGTTCACTCCAGTTGTTATTTAGCAAGCCAAGATCGTCCAGCGCTTTCCGTATACGCGGTCATTTCAGCGGGCCTTACGGAGCAATATCGTCGAATAATATCAAACAGTAAATAGGAACTCGGGAAATGCCGCATTGCTGCGGGCGAAACCTTGGCTTGAATCAATGGAGATATGTGTAAACTATGAGTATACTCTACTATGGGAAAGTCTGGTGATCGCGAGTTAAATACGTTTGTGCTCGTCCTCCGGGGCTTAGGCACATGAATGACAGATACATACATAGATAGATTGTGTCGTCTAAGAAGAAGCGTGCCGCCGGCGCTTCCTCCCATGCTTGTAGTAAGTACGAGTTACAGGCATTTGCATTAGACGTCGGAATGATGTTCGATTTTTCGCTTATTTTTGGTTTGTTCTCACTTGTTCCAATATAAAAATGTGCCTGTGGGCGACTTTGGTCCGTTCTAGCTTGCGTTCAATTCCGACTTTTCAAGATATTATCCCATGGATGATTGGCGAGCAAACCCTCATATCCTGCGTTGTCCTCGTAGATCTGGCTGCGGCTTGCAGCCCAGCGCTCTGGCTTCTGGCTTTTACTCGCTGCTGGTATGGAATATCACCGACGATGGAAGCGGAAGTTTCAGCGTTTCGGCCGAACGATATTGCCAAGGAATTTGCGTTTGCACTGGACCAACTCTGGCAAGTCCGATTGTACTAATTCTAGCAAGTCCGACTTGAGTGAAGAAGGCCGACGTCTCTTTGTCTTCACTGAAAACCACATAGGATGTCACTCCCTTCCGTGGCCAAGCATTTTATCAATGTACTTATCAATGACTGGAGTATGAACACGATGAACGCCACCATTATGCTGTCCTGTTTCTTCCCCGCCTTCACCGTCCAATGTTCTGCCTTTTCATTTTCCTTCGCTATATAAAGCACTGTGTATGCTTGTCTTGCTTCATTCGATCCCCGTCTTCTTCGACCTCTTCAAACAATATCTTCTCTTTAATTTTCTACCGAGCACAAAGCAAACTTTCACCATGCACGGCGTGTTCAACTTGAAGCTCACCTTTATCCTTCTCGTTCTCTCGAGTGTCATGTCCCTCGCGGCTGCCCAGGCCGCCGTCCAATGTCTGTCTGTAGACAAGGTCGGATCGCCACTCGTGGGCAAAGGAGTGGATAACGGAGATGGAACTGTAACTTGCACTTATGTGACTGCCAGAGCTTGTACCTATTTCGCTGCCGTGAGCTTTTCCTTCCGGATCCATTTTCTACGAAATTTACTGGTTGGCTAACCATACTTTTCTAGAATGGTGAAAACGATTCTGGATCTAGTGATTGTCCCGCTGGGATTCCTCAGACAGCGACAGCTGCTCAGGCCACCGTCCAATGTCTGCCTGTAGACAACGCCGGATCGCCACTCGTGGGTCAAGGGGTGGACAACGGAGACGGAACTGTTACTTGCACTTATGTGACCGCCAGAGCTTGTACCTATTTCGCTGCCGTGAGCTTTTCCTTCAGGATTCATTTTCCACGAAATGTGCTGGTTTGTCTAACGATATTTTTCTAGAACGGTGAAAACGATTCTGGATCTAGTGATTGTCCCGCTGGGATTCCTCAGACAGCGACAGCTGCTGCTCAGGCCGCCGTCCAATGTCTGTCTGTAGACAAGGCCGGATCGCCACTCGTGGGCCAAGGAGTGGATAACGGAGATGGAACTGTAACTTGCACTTATGTGACTGCCAGAGCTTGTACCTATTTCGCCGCCGTGAGTTTTCTTTCCGGATCCATTTTCCACTGTTTGGCTGACCATAGTTTTCTAGAACGGTGAAAATGATTCTGGATCTAGTGATTGTCCAGCTGGAATTCCTCAGACAGTTTCAGGATCTAGTAGCTCTAGCACCGCCAGTGAGTTTTCCTTTGAATAATTTGCAAGCAACAACATTAACTACTTCAATGAATTCTGTAGTTGCATCTTCCAGTATTTCGTCCAAGGTTTCGCCAGGGAGTGTATGGTTGCCGTTCTCACCATTTATCAAATCTCGCGTAGGCAGACGCTATGTATGACGATCGTGTTGAAGCGATGTATATAGAGTCTGTAGCTATTGATTCGGATGAGGATCATATTCGGACAGTATAACAGAACTATCACACACCCTTTATAATAATTTATACTTAATACATTACACAAACGGCATGCCAGCTATGTGTCCTACTTTCATCTTTCTTGCAGTTAAGTATGTCTACCCGAAAACCGAAGACGATATCTCTGCTCCGTTTTCAATGAACATTTATGAAGAGCCTCTTCTCAGCAACCCATTTCAAGTAGCTTCCTCTCGATTCCAGATTACATGTCTCCATCTAGAATATTGAGAAGATGGATGGTATTATGCAACTATTAGTAACGACGCGAAGCTCCCGATCTTGGTTCACTCCAGTTTTTATTTAGCAAGCCAAGATGTCCAGCGCTTTCCGTATACGCGGTCATTCCAGCGGGCCTTACGGAGCAATATCGTCGATAATATCAAACAGTAAATAGGAATGAGACTCGTAAATAAGTAGTATACCTAATGCATGTAATTAAGTAGGTGGCTCCCGTAAACTGTCTGGATCTACAGCAGCGACACACTGTGTCTGTTGCGAGCTCGTCCTTACAGCTAGCGGGAGTCCCAGAGATAACGGTGCGTGCCACACCGAATGCTCTGGAACCGGCGTTCAGCTTCCTTCCCAGCGGCTCGTCTCTCATAATATAACCTCATAGAGGGTTTGGTTACCAAGCTAGGCTCTTCTTAGTCTTAATGATAAAAAGCTATTGCGGGTAAGCGCTTGTTTCTCAATTCAACCTGGTCTGTTCACGCTGAAGTTACGCGGATCTTGGTTCACTCCAGAGCCAATGAGCATGCAGGGACTGTTATTGCATGTTATTTTGCTGCCTAGGTAGGTAGGTAAACCGGCGTAGGAGCAATAGGAGCGAGCTACAAATTGACACGATCGTCTAGCGCTCGCGGACATTTCCGCCTTTCGTAGTCTAAGCTATTGCGGGGAAAAGTTTGGTTGGTTTGAGTGGTGCAGTATCATTTAGAAGAGACACTCGACTTTCTGGTTTGTTCTGTATCACGGTTAAAGTTATTTTTGAGAAACAAAGTTGGCCTCAGGTTGACGGGTAGTCGAGTTACTACTAGTTTAGTTTAGTTTAGCGGAAAAGTTATTAATATATCATGGTAAGTACCGATTCTGCGATAGACTCGGATTCGGGGCGCATGACAATCAACCTGGAGTTGAGATGTTCCGACGAAAAGGGATAAGACTTGGGTAACATTGGTGAAAAAGTAGCTAAGTTGATCGATTCAGGCGAAGAAGAGTGAAGAAGTAGTCCCGAGTACTTGATACTCATGATCAATCGATAAGACTAGATAAGACTCGAGTACAGAATAAATGCACGGAATCGTACCCTTTGTTTTCGGTTACGAGTTACGAGTGTACCAGGATGCAGTACAAGGAAGCTTGACGGCTTGCTTGACGGAGGCAGATTTCTTCCGGGGTCGTTTGCGGGGAGCGTAAAGCACAAGCACAAGCAAAGAGGTACTGGATCACTTATGGACAAGAGACGACAGAGAAGACAAGACGCCCTTTCAGTTCCTTCCTTTTCAGGGTCAGATAAGAGTAAAAAAAAAAGTAAGACGGAGTTGCAACGAGTTTGCAACGAGTCATCCAGCTACATAGCCAGTGATCGTGCATCCTGTTTATGTCCCAATCAAACACGCGCGACAGGTAAATGAGCTGAGCCTGAAGGGCTGGAACCATTGGACCTCGTACGACACGAGCATTAAAGAGTCACGCATTTCATTTTTGAACAGTCTTTTACGCAGAATTGAAGTCTTGAGGCCTATGTAAAGAAAAGAACAATAAAAGTAAAACCGGGTACCGTGGACAAGACGAAGAGTTTGCAGGGAAGAGTAAATCTCAGTAAAATTTAGAGGTGAGATTTCCCAAAGTGGTCCGATCCATTTATTCTGATTTTTTTTTGATCATGACCTGATCATATTGTTTGTCCGCCATATAAAATACACCGGTGCTCGTAATCGAACTCTAATAGTTCCATCCCATCCCCTCTTCATCTCCAACCACCATGACCATCCCTGTTACTCCTGTCGAAGTCGAACTCCCTCGTCCCAAGGATGTCGGAATTTTAGGCATGGAGGTATACTTCCCCATGCGCGTATGTTTATCTCCTTTTTCTAGTCGCGTATTGTTCTTATTGTTCTTTTTCTCAGTGCATTTCTGAATCTGACCTCGAAGAATTTGACGGTGTATCGAAAGGAAAGTACACTATTGGTCTCGGTCAGGAATATATGGCTTGGCCCGATGACCGTGAAGACATCAACTCTTTCGCGTTGAATGGTAAATATCGTGTTCATTTCATTTCCTTTTTCGTGTTGTTCATCGTTTCTTTCCAGCCGTTTCCGGTCTTCTCAAAAAATACAACATTGACCCAAAATCTATCGGTCGTATCGATGTTGGTACAGAGACTATCATCGACAAGTCGAAATCGGTCAAGACCCACCTCATGGACCTCTTTACCGAGTCTGGCAACGGTGACATTGAGGGTATTGACTCCAAGAACGCTTGCTATGGTGGTACGGCAGCACTCTTCAACGCTGTGAACTGGATCGAATCGACTTCATGGGATGGAAGGAATGCTATTGTCGTTGCTGGAGACATTGCAGTCTATGCCGAGGGTGCTGCTCGACCGGCTGGTGGTGCGGGAGCAGTCGCTATACTCATCGGACCCAATGCTCCTCTTGTCCTTGAACGTGAGTGCACTTCCCGGATATACGTCCATTGTCGCTCAATCCTTTGTGTAGCCGTACACGGAACTCACATGTCCAACACTTACGACTTCTACAAGCCTAATCTCAACTCGGAATACCCTGAAGTCGATGGCCCCGTTTCCGTTGTCACTTACACTTCCGCCCTTGACTTTGCTTACACCGCTTACCGCGAAAAAGCCGCACGATTTGCCAAGCGTGCAGGTCTCTCTAACGGTGAGGCCAAGGCGGGCTTCACGATCGATTCGGTCGACTATGTCATCTTCCACAGCCCATACGGCAAGCAGGCCGTCAAAGGCCATGCTCGTATGCTCTACAACGACTTCCTTGCATCTCCGGACTCACCCAAATTCGCCAACGTACCTGATGCAGAGACCTTCCGTACTCTTTCCCAAAAAGCTTCCCTTTCTGACAAGAACCTTGAGAAGGCTTTCATCAACCTCGGAAAAGCTTCTTTCAAAGCTCAGGTTGACCCTGGAATGGCTTGCTCCAAGCGTCTCGGTAACATGTACACCGCCAGCTTGTACGGTTGCCTGGCTTCACTGATTGCCAACGTCGATCCTTCCACGTTCAAGGGCAAGCGTATCTCTCTATACTCATTCGGTTCAGGTTGCGCTGCCAGCTTCTTCACTATCAGGGTGAAGGGCGACACCACTGAGCTCAGGGAGAAGCTTGACTTGACGAGCCGATTGGCAGCCATGAAGGTTGTGCCTTGCCAGGACTTTGTTGATGCCTTGAACGTACGTCTCACCTCGACCTTTGTCTCATTCACAAAGCTGATTGTTCTTTCTTTTTTAGCTCCGCGAGAAGAACCACAATGCAAAGGACTACGTTCCACAGGGTTTAGTCGACAACATCTGGCCTGGAGCATACTACCTCGACAGCATTGACGGAAAGTTCAGGCGCAAGTATGTTAAGGCCCCCGTCGCATAAAATCTTGTGGGAGTTGGCGCTTTCATCTATACCCATAATCTAGATTTTAGACGGACTCATGCACTTGGTCTTCTGTATAATTTATCTGTACGTTCTTCTGGGATTCGATGTAGGATTCGATGTAGGATAAAAGAGTAATGAATAAACATTTCAAAATTATTTTGAGCAGTAGGTTGATCACGAGCGTCGGCGCTTCTTCTAACCACAACCACGATGACACTCGAACCTCGTCGCATTGAAATATCCACTGGACTCAGTCTCCAAGACACAAAGCTTCAGAATCAGGCTCGCTCTCATCCTTTTACACAGCAAGAACGTGAAAACCTTTCTGTCTTCCGTTCCATCATTCGACTTACATTTTTCTCACTCAAATAGCTTGACTTGATCTTTCCATCCAATGAATCTTTTGAGAATGCTTCTAGAAACGTCTTTGAAGGCTCCGCGATACCTGAAAGGACATGTCTCCCTTTCCAAAATCGCAGCAGAGTCGTCTAGCGTGAGCTTTGCTACACAAAGGTATTTTCAATGATAATCTCTCGTCTCCTGCTCTCTCATCCTGTTTTTAGTGGATTATCCCTCTTAAGTGCTGGCTCTGGTCCGACATTCTCTACGCAAGAAGAGGATATCTGGTGCATTGACCATCGAGGCGTCTTGACACTTTCAGTCTGTAAAGACACCTACACACGCTAGGTTTAGTGGGTAAACGCGTAGCCTTTGGCAAGGAAAGGCGAAACAAGGTGATGGAAGACATGGTGTGTTTTTCTTTCCTTTTTTCGTAGTCGTGATTTTTCTTCGTGGAGATTGGATTACTGATCAACAACCCGTTCAGTACAGTAATCTCCATCCCGTTGTACGCCAAGGATACCGAGTCGAGCAAAGTTCGAGCACATAGAGATCTTGCTGTTGAAGAGATGGGAGGAACGAAGGGCTCGGGAAGTTGGCTTCGCCGTTATGGAATGTTCTTGTCTTTTCAGAGGTCTGGCGAAGGTATGTAATGTCATTTTATCCATTCACGCGTCTCTCAACTATCTCCATCAGGTCTCGAAACAGCTTTCGAAAATCTCATAGAAGATCGGGCTACGAATCCTTTCGAAGCAGTTCAAGTACGCTGCCAAAAAAGCATTTCGAACGACGTTCACGTCCCCATCGTACAATTGACTGCACGGCCCAAGCGTCAGGGTGTGTCAACAGAGCAAGAAGGGGAGGAAGAAGACTGGTATGAGGCGATGGAAGGACTATTTGAGTGGGTTGGTATGGCGGGATTGGGTGCAACAAGGCAAGAGGATAGTTTTCTGCTCTTGGGCTACAAGATACTAATTCTGAAGACTTGTTAGGCTCAAAGCTAACGACCGAATCGATCCATTCGTCGCAGTCTACGAGCCTCCTTCGTCCACCCGCATCGGGAACGTCACTCATTTGAGATGGACCGGTTTCATTGGACCTTCATTCGTTCAGTCCTTAATCGACCTTTTATCGTATGTCCCATTTCTACCACCGTCTCTCGAAATCTGAATGAGTTTCAACAGTACCCATCTCACTGCACAATCTTCATCGACAGACTGCCCGAGTTTTTCAGTCTGACCAGCCATGCGTGTACTTGGGCGCCGGTATCGTACGTTTCGCCTAAAGCGCAGGCTCCGGGAGGGACGAATGTAGCACCGCCGTTGCGAGATCCAACGAGAGAAGTAGAAGATTCATGGTGTTTGATCATGACTACTTCTGGTTGTTCAGAGGCGGAAGGGAGTAAGAAAATGTGTACTTGGGCTCTGGCGGAGAGTGTTGGGAAGCACGATACGCGCTTGGGCTAGTGTTTTCAACCTGTAATACAGTGCTTCCATGATCCCAAAATGTGCTACGTACCCTTCCGTACATACTCTATGCTTTCTCGCGAATGTGTAGCTCGGAGGAAAAGCTGTTCATGGTGCCCTCGACTCTGGTCCAACCTGCTCCTGAAATTCGTGTGTCAATGAGTCAGCATCTGGTTCATAAATACGGTCTTGCTCCTTGCAGTAACGAACGGCATACTTATGATATGGAGAATATTCTGCCCACCAAGCTCTCCTCCTACCTTTTGTCATTTTGACCGCCCAATGGTTGAACTTTTCTTCAAAGCTCTTACCTGGTTTGGGACAACAGTACGGTTCGGTAAGGTTTGAATCCAATCGCACAAAAAAGGGAACCTTTGCTTTCGACACATTTTAGGGGTCTTTAAAGACTTGCCGAACACTCCACCAGACCACCAATGAACAGTCTTTCCCATGTCCTTCTCGATGGGCTTTACACTCACTACGAGAGCTCCTCTCCTTCAAACAAGGCGGTGGAACTCCTTTTACGAGAGACTTGACTCATTTTGTTCAAGGCAGTTTCCGGTCAGTTTTAGTCCAACTCTGTCTCTCGTCTCGTCAAACGACTTCCTTCATCGTGCAGATCTCGAAATCATGCAAATTCACTGTAAGCCCATGACCATGGCTACATATTTAGGTAGTGCGAGATTTGAGTATCCAGTGATGATATGTGGATGCACATACAAATTCCACCGTATAAATATAAGCCAAAGGATATGAAAGCTAGATGTTGAGGTAGGCGTGTTTCCGAGTTACGAAAAGCGCTTCCAAACACATACACTGTGATGATTTGTACAACGACTCCAGCCCAGCTTCCGAATAAGCCATCGAGCAACAGCATTTTCATGAAAAGAAGTAGTGAAAATGCTATTATAAGACCAGCGAATTTATTGAGTATGGTCTCCGAGTTCTTGTTAACGGATATTTGTACGGGCGTAGTTTGCGACTCAGAGTCGACTCGGGGCTCGGTTTTGGAGTCAGAGGGAAGAGGCATCGAGAGTGGTAGTATAAAAATGTGCTGAAAATGTGAAAGGTAGTGGTTCAAATTAAAGGACTCGAATCATTAACCTAACCGTCTCAAGCGCCGCCAGCAGCCTGTCGGTCCGAGTCTCTCTTTTTGATCTTCATCAAGTTTATGATACTTGCTGGAGCTATTACGAAATGCTTTCAAGTGTAAAGGCGCCATTGCTCAGCTCATCAGCCACATCAAGACATGGAATAACGAGGTTGTGACTTGGGGTGCTGTTGCTGCAGTGATAGGGCTAGTACAATTGGGAAGTGCAATCAATTGTAAGCTCAGCTGCCGAACTTTATTTTTGGCTGATGCACGTTGAATGCACATTGAACAAGTCAATTTAAATATGTAGAGCTCGGGCCTGATGGTTCCGTAGCTCTGTATATAAGGGTGCCACCGTGCCAGTTTCATCATTCATTCCGCCCAAACCACCCTTACTGTCTGGTTGTGAAATGGCATCCTCGTAGGTCTCTTTATTGCTAGAAGCAGCATTTAATTGAAAGATTTCATCATTTAGACCACAAATGTTTGCTGGTGCATCGAAACTTTGAAATCAGAAACTCAATTTTCACTACTGGTAATGATCATACATCATGGAGCTCTCGAGCCTTCAAATCATGGTAAACCAATAGTCCTATCCTATTAATTTCAATGTTGAATGGATGCACAAACAGGTCAGGTTATTTCAATTTCAAATGTGCTCCAATGTCCTGCACCTAGCCCATACTTTGTTGGGCGCGAAGATATACTGAGAAAACTTTCGAAAATATTTTCTGCACCAGCAGTGACTCTCTGGGGTACAAACATGGATGCACTCAAGGATTTTGTAAGACAGAACCTCAAATAGTAAGTTGTATTCAATGGAGGAGGATATTCAATTACTCAGTATAGCAGCTCCCCCATTTTTCTGGATGCAAGCTCTGGTCAAGCTTTAGCCAAATCAGTTGCAAACATGATCAACAAAAGTGCCTTGGCTCAGCCTGATGTCCTATTGGTTCTGCAAAGTGCAGATGCACCAGTGGACTCAGAATACCTTCATACACTTCCTTATGCTCCTGTTGTTGTGATGACCACACAACCATCTTTGACATCTTCTACTTCTCTGGTTTTTCACCTTCCCAATGATGCCAATCAACAAGTAGTGCACAAGCTGTTGCATTCTATTGAAAGGGTGCTTAATGCTAGAAAGCATGTTGTCACACTTGTGGCAAATGGAGGGACTGGAAAAACACAAGCAGTTCTCAAATTTGTTTCTGAGAATTTGTCCAGGTAAGGAAAAAAGAGATTTTCAAAACAACAGGTGATACTAAATATTCAAACAGTTTTTCAAATATTTGGTTTTTTGATGCATCATCCAATGACACCCTGACTGCCAATTTCAAAGATCTTGGTAAAACTGCAGGGATTGGTGAAGATGTCAAAGATGTCAGAGATCTGCTGGCAAGGATCAATGAGAATTGGCTTTGCATTTTTGACAATGCAGATGATAAAAATGTCTATCTCAAGGACTATGTTCCCATTTGCAACCATGGGAATGTAATTATCACCAGTCGCCTCTCAGAGACATCACAAATGGCATCTCCAGATTGTCACATTGACTTGATGGATCTTACAAAGGAAAGTGCAATGGAGCTACTTTTCAGCAAAGCACACAAACAGAACTCTAATGAAAATCAGAATTGGGCTTTCAATATAGTTGAGGCTCTTGGCTGTCATGCATTAGCTGTCTCAACAGCTGGGGCATATATTGGAGCAACTCCAACCTGTACACTGGAAAATTATTTGACATATTTTAATAAGAAAAAGAAGAAAATTCTGAATTACAGAATGAGATCATTGGATAGTTATGAGAAAACAGTGTATAGTGCTTTTCATCTGAGTTTTGAGAAACTCAGCCATCGCACTCAGCTTTTTATGCAAATATGTGCATATCTGAATTCAACTGCCATTCCTTTGCGAATCTTTACTCAGGCAGCTGATTACACTGGTAGTGATACTAGTGCTTCTGATGTGGATCCACCTATCAAGGCCATAAATTTTATGAAGGAGTTTTTGTCTCTGTTTGAAGATGAAGACCTGTGGGAAGACAGTGTAGTTGAAATGTGCCAACTTTCCCTGGCATCATACAATGCTGTTGAGAAATGCCTTGACTTTCATGCTGTAATACAGGCATGTGCACAGGAAACTGTTGAATGTCAAGAGTATGTAAGCCAGACAGCTGTATTACTACTTGCACGGGCCACTCCATTGGGAAATACAAATAAGGAATACCAGTTTCGTCGGCAGTTATTGATACATGCCAGTCATGTTTGGCAGGCAAATAGTTTACTCACAGTCTATACAAAGATTTGTCTGGAAAAAATATTTGAGGATAGTGGTCTCTGGACTAATACTGGTAAATTGGAAAATGAGGTGCTTTCTGTATGTAGGCAAGTGAATGGGTTGGAGCATCCAGATACCTTGAGGGCCATGGGCAATCTTGCAGCTACATATCGGGCACTTGGAAAGTTGGAGGCAGCTGAGAAATTGGAAGAGGAGGTGCTACCGCTGTTCAAGCAAGCACTTGGAGACCACCATCCAGATACCTTGAATGCTATGGCCAATCTTGCATCCACATATCGGGCACTTGGAAAGTTGGAGGCAGCTGAGAAATTGGAAGAGGAGGTGCTACCGCTGTTCAAGCAAGCACTTGGAGACCACCATCCAGATACCTTGAGTGCCATGGGCAATCTTGCAGCCACATATCAGGCACTTGGAAAGTTGGAGGCAGCTGAGAAATTGAAAGAGGAGGTGCTGCCACTGCGCAAGCAAGCACTTGGAGACCACCATCCAGAAACCTTGAGTGCCATGGGCAATCTTGCATTGACATATCGGGCACTTGGAAAGTTGGAGGCAGCTGAGAAATTGGAAGAGGAGGTCCTGCCACTGTGCAAGCAAGCACTTGGAGACCACCATCCAGATACCTTGAGTGCCATGGCCAATCTTGCAGCCACATATCAGGCACTTGGAAAGTTGGAGGCAGCTGAGAAATTGAAAGAGGAGGTGCTGCCACTGCGCAAGCAAGCACTTGGAGACCACCATCCAGAAACCTTGAGGGCCATGGCCAATCTTGCAGCTACATATTGGGCACTTGGAAAGTTGGAGGCAGCTGAGAAATTGGAAGAGGAGGTGCTGCCACTGCGCAAGCAAGCACTTGGAGACCACCATCCAGATACCTTGAGTGCCATGGGCAATCTTGCAGCCACATATCAGGCACTTGGAAAGTTGGAGGCAGCTGAGAAATTGAAAGAGGAGGTGCTGCCACTGCGCAAGCAAGCACTTGGAGACCACCATCCAGATACCTTGAATGCTATGGCCAATCTTGCATCCACATATCGGGCACTCGGAAAGTTGGAGGCAGCTGAGAAATTGGAAGAGGAGGTGCTACTGCTGTTCAAGCAAGCACTTGGAGACCACCATCCAGATACCTTGAATGCTATGGCCAATCTTGCATCCACATATCGGGCACTTGGAAAGTTGGAGGCAGCTGAGAAATTGGAAGAGGATGTCCTGCCACTGTGCAAGCAAGCACTTGGAGACCACCATCCAGATACCTTGAATGCTATGGCCAATCTTGCATCCACATATTGGGCACTTGGAAAGTTGGAGGCAGCTGAGAAATTGGAAGAGGAGGTCCTGCCACTGCGCAAGCAAGCACTTGGAGACCACCATCCAGATACCTTGAATGCTATGGCCAATCTTGCATCCACATATCGGGCACTCGGAAAGTTGGAGGCAGCTGAGAAATTGGAAGAGGAGGTGCTACCGCTGTTCAAGCAAGCACTTGCAGACCACCATCCAGATACCTTGAGGGCCATGGCCAATCTTGCAGCCACATATCAGGCACTTGGAAAGTTGGAGGCAGCTGAGAAATTGAAAGAGGAGGTGCTGCCACTGTACAAGCAAGCACTGGGAGACCATCATCCAGATACCTTGAGGGCCATGGCCAATCTTGCAGTCACATATCATGCACTTGGAAAGTTGGAGGCAGCTGAGAAACTGGAAGAGGAGGTGCTGCCACTTCGCAAGCAAGCACTTGGAGACCACCATCCAGATACCTTGAGGGCCATGGCCAATCTTGCAGCCACATATTGGAAACTTGGAAAGATGGACACAGCTGAGAAATTGGAAGAAGAGTTGGTTCTGCTTAAGCAAGTGGTGACTACTGACATTTCAGAGGGTTCAGGCATCAATGCAGATCACCCTATGGTGTCTTTCCCTTCACTTGGAAGTTCAAAGCAGAGAACTAGTAAGCAGGGCAGTAGAATGGCAATCAAGACTGTTGTATCAAAGTTTCTGGGAAAGCTTAGAGTCAAGTGAAATATAGCTGAAGATACAAGTGTGCAGAAAAACACATAAAGCTTGTAAGTGGTGCAGGTGGCCCCTATGTCTGCCATGGTTACTAGCATGAAAACTGCAAAAGGTTGATATTACTACTGCATTCATTGATTGTTTCCTTTTTTTGTATTTGTTGCTTGGTTGGAGTTGCCATTACTTATTGACATTGTTATTTCTGCCATCCGACTGGATCCTGTTTTTGTTGTTTGTGTACTGATTTACTTTTACATTGTCTTCATTTCATACCAAAGTGTACTTATATGGAATGTCATATTACTTAATGAATACAATGTTGTAGTTTTCGTAGTTTTCAATGTTGTGCCCACCAAAATAAAGGTAGTCTCCCCTAGGCAGAAGCTATATATGATAATTGTTTGAAACAATGTATATAGAAAGTAACGGAATTTGTATATGCCGCCGAGTCTTTGAAAATACTGATATGAGCTGGGTCGGAAACAAGACAAGGAAGGTCGGTTTTGATACCCTGACGATGTTTACAGGGTGTCAGTGGATGCTTTCGTCGCCTTGGAGTACCTGGAGTTCCAGTCAAAACATTCGGAAGGGTTTTGGGACGTTGGAATGAAGTACTGAAATTTGTAGTGGTTAAGTGCGTGGGTTCTGCTGAAAGTCGCGTCGACCAAGCACGAACGCATAAATATCCAGACCAAAATACTTGTTGGAAACCATAATAAGCATCATACAAAGATGTTAGAGATGTTCGGAACGTACCTGAGGCCCAAACGCTTTCGATTATTCGCATGCAAGCTAACAGTTACCCACAGGAGAGTGCAAGAATCCTCAGCCATTTTCTCAATAAATATCGTAGATGGAGCAGTCATAAATGGAGAGATATATTTAGAAGGTTATAATGAGCCTGTAGCGTAAAAAATTGGAGGGATAGCAATGGTTCAATGTTCGTCCATGACTCTGAAAATGTACAAACACGGTCAGACTCGAACGAACCGCGAGTGCCGGCGCTTCAACAAACTTGCTCTCATCCTTTTACACAGCAAGAACGTGAAAACCTTTCTGTCTTCCATTCCAACATTCGACTTACACTTTTCTCACTCAAATAGCTTGACTTGATCTTTCCATCCAATGAATCTTTTAGAAACGTCCTTGAAAGGCTCCGCAATACATGAAAAGACAAGTCTCTCTTTCCAGCCGAGTCTAGCGTGAGCTTTGCTAAACAACGGTATTTTCAATGATAATCTCTCGTCTCCTACTCTCTAACCCTGCTTTTCGTGGACTGTCCCTCTTGAGTGCTGGTTCTGGTTCGATATCTGGTGCATTGACCATCGAGGCGTCTTGACACTTTCAGTCTGTAAAGACACCTACAACGCGCTGGGTTTAGTGGGTAAACACTTTGCTTTTGGGAAAGGAAAGATGAAACAAGGTGATGGAAGACATGGTGTGTTTTTCTTTCCTTTTTTTCTTAGTCGTGACTTTTTTTTTCGTGGAGATTGGATTACTGATCAACAACCCGTTTAGTACAGTAATCTCCATCCCGTTGTACGCCAAGGATACCGAATCGAGCAAAGTTTGAGCGCACAGAGAGCTTGCGCTGAAGAGATGGGAGGAACGAAGAGCTCGGGAAGTGGGTTCGCTGCTATGGAATGTTCTTGTCTTTTCAGGGTCTGGCGAAAGTATGTAATGCCATTTTATCCATTCGCGCATCTCTCAACTATCTCCATCAGGTCTCGAAAAAACTTTCGGAAATCTCATAGAAGTCGACCTACGAATCCTTTCGAAACAGTTTAAGCACGCTGTCAAAAAAGCATTTCGAACAATGTTCACGTCCCCGTCGTAGAGTTGACTACACGGCCCAAGCGTCAGGGTGTGTCAACAAAGCAAGAGGTGGGGGAAGAAGACTGGTATGAGGCGATGGAAGGTCTATTTGAGTGGGTTGGTATGACGGGATTAGGTGCAACAAGGCAGGAAGATAGTTTACTGTTCTTGGGCCACAAAATACTAACTCTGAAAACTGTTAGGCTCAAAGCTAACGACCGGATCGATCCATTCGTCGCAGTCTACGAGCCTCCTTCGTCCACCCCATCGGGAATGTCCACTCATCTTGAGATGGACCGGTTTCATTGGACCTTCATTCGTCCAGTCCTTAATTGACCTTTTATCGTACCTCCCATTTCTACCCCCCATCTCTCGAAATCTGAGTAATTGACTGAGTTTCAACAGTACCCATCTCACTGCACAATTCTCACCGACTGACTGCCTCGAATTTTTCAGTCTCACCAGCCATGCGTGTACTTGGGCGCCGGTAT
>ML770027.1:0-24620 GCA_009733575.1 Gymnopus androsaceus JB14
CCAATCGAAGACACTGGATGTGGAGAAGTTGGTGGTCGTCGCTCTTGGCTAAACTTTGTATGTTCACACATATTATGCCCTTACTTTCTCATTCGATGATAAAAAGCGCGTATTTTACATATCCTTAGCGCAGCTATCGCGGCAATCCCCGACAGGCCTCTGACCGGGTACTCCTCTAAAGGCTATGATAATAACTAAAATCGCAAATGTATCAACCGTGTAATGCACTGAAGTTCATGAACATGATTGTCAAGCGAAAATCAAGTTTACCAAGGAAACTGCTTCACATGCATTGTCCAGGTCCCTTCGAGAGGACACTGTGGATACTCACATTCCAGTGATCGTCCAGCGCGCCGACAAATCCAAACGTTCCCGCATTGACCCCCACCGCAAGTTCCAAGTTGCAGAATCGGTGAAAGTTCTCCATATCGCAGGACTAATAAGCTATTTGCTTTGATTTGATCTGTTATGTTTCTTTTATATATATATATATTATTGATCTCATATTTTCTATTCATATCATCATTATTTATATTATCTTATTTATTATATCTTGTTATTTTATTACTATGTCTCTTGAGCTTTTTATATGCTACATTTTTGCCATATGTATAATGCTCTCATGTATAGTTTAAGATGTATTTCCATTATATTCTTTTTATTAATCTATTCATCATAGGTTATCTATATATTGTTATTTTTTATATATATCATCTATTCTCTATATATTTATTATTATTATTATTTTGTATAGTACTTTTGTTGTGGCGTATAAATATAATTTTATTAATTTTTATTTTTTATCTATGTTTTATATCCTATTGTATATTATTATATCTTCCATGTGTTGATCTCTCTCTCTCCTCTATTTATATATTTTTTTTTTGTATACCGTTTATTCTTCTACTTTTTTCTTATATATTTCTTCTATTCTAATTTATTTTATAATAATATATCTATTTTATCTATAAGTTTTGTGTCTTTTTTTTTTTTTTTTTTTTTTTTTTTTTTTTTTTTTTTTTTTTTTTTTTTTTTTTTTTTTTTTTTTTTTTTTTTTTTTTTTTTTTTTTTTTGTTTTTTTTTTTTTTTTTTTGTTGTGTTTTTTTGTTTTGTGGTTTGTGTTTGTTGTGTGTGTTTGTTGTTGTGTGTGTTGGTGTGGTGTGTTTGTGTTGGTTTTTTTTTTTTGTTTTTTTTTTTGTTGTTTTGCGGGCAAGGATCAGTATCCAAGAGCCACGCTTCATCGAACCTCGAACCTCACCTTCCTGCCACCCCATAGCGTCTCGCTAGAAACTGCCTCCGGCACCCACAGTACCGTCACCCGCGTCGCGTTCAACCTCCCAGCGCCAGAATCGTTCTCAAGCGCTATCCTGCACGCGAGGTCTGAGGAGTTGTTAGCGCGCAGGAGCGGAGAGCGCGGAGCGCGTCGAGGGTGCGAAGCCGTTACCTTCGCGACTCTGAGCCCAGATGCGACTGGAGGAGGAGGACGAGGATGAAGTAACGAAGCGAATGGAGATGTGCATTGACCACTAGAGCCTAGCGAGACTCGCCTCTGCGCTTGCATGCGATTCAGGCGCGCCAGGAGTGGAATTCAGCTTGGATGTGAGTGCAATCAGCAGTTTCGACGAGAGGACATTTCGAGTCGTCGGTGTTATGTTATGAGACGGAGGAAGAACGCAGAACGCGAGGAGAGGCGCAGTGTTGTTCGACGCTCTTCCCTTTCCTCGCTGCTGAAGGACGATTCCGAAGCGGACCCAGACCATCGGAATTGTACTGGCAGATCTCGCTAGTAGAACTCAAGAGAGAGAGCGTAGAACGAAGCGAAACCGAGAGCACAGACGGCATGCGCGATATAATCAAATTTGTCTCCTCTTCTTGTGCTGGCGCGTTGCTCGCGGGCGAGGGTCTGTCACGCGTCCATTCCTTCTTACCGTCACCGAGACGCAGATTGCCGCGATAAGCTCGTTCTTCCTCTTCGAGTCTAGCAGATCGTAGGGCGTGACCAATGCTCGCCAGAGCACCAGGTCAGTAAGCTCTTGCCGGGGACGACGCGGCGGTAGCGCGTTTCGCCGGCGTGTACGAGCGAGCTGTCAGGACATGAGTCCAGACTGGAGTTGCGTTCGCGGCCAATTGGATTTGGGGGCTGCTGGGTTGAGCATGACTAGATGGAGGTCGTCGATGTCCATGTCCCATACCGTCGTTTCGACTGGCGTCTTGGAATATCGCGCATCGACTCGCTCTTCATTGTAGTCTTCTCGACTTGACGGCTTTCGCGCGCGCCAGGAGGCTCTACAATGCAGTTTCCAGGCAGTTTACAATCCCAACAGCAACCTCGCATACTCTTTCCTAGATAAACACATCTCATCCGTCCCCATCCGAAACTTCGATCATCATCACCTTATGGGTTAGTTCTCATTGAGCGAGGCGGCACACGGCTACGAGTTGATCTCGGGACATGTCAAGAGATCCTTCGGCAGCCAGAAAGGCACTTCTTCGAGTGCGGGTGATGACAATGGGCGTTGTGTGTTCGTCTGGGGTTTGGGAGGAGCAACACGGACACGAGAGCGGGATGGCGGGTGTGGTGTAGGAGGTGGACGTGGAGGCGGAGGAGTGTACGAGGTAGAGATGGAAAGATTGAATTTGACAGGGAAGAGCTTGATTTTGAAGGGTTGAAGAAGAAGCTGGACCTTGGCGTGACTGAAGGCACCGGTTTACGTGCCTGGGCGGCCTAAGGCGAATTAGTCAGAAGAAAAGAGGACTCGAGTCCAGCTGAGCAGGTAAGCACCTGTGCTTCATCTGAATTTTTCTTTGGCGTTTTCACTAGAGTAGCGGCACCCAGTGCCAGCAGAACTAGGAAAGCCGGATCACGTTCTCGCCTTGAGACAGAAAAGATTGCGGATAGGCCGTGAACGGGTTTGAGTTTAGGTCCCGGGTTCGAGGAGGCGAAAGAAAAGTGACCAGGCGGAAGAGAATTGGACAGAGATTACGGCATCATTGGAGATGAATTTGTGTGTCGCGAGAGAAGGCAATGGAATGTAAAAGAGACAAGAGAAGAAAGCACAGGTTAAATACCAGCACAGAGGAAAGACAGACAAATACCGCAGACCTCGCCCCGGATCGGTTATGTTTTGCTGGCTCCTCGAGGTGGCCGCAACCCGATGCGCGCCTGTGCGGTGCGTGCGAAACCGCCGCGCGGGTAAGGCCACGAGACAAGTCAAGAAAAAGAGGGGGAAGAGGGGACAAAAATACCGCGAAAGGCCAGCTATCTGAAGAGCACGTTCGCCGGACTAAATACAGGGAGCCCATCCAATCTGATGGCGCTTCTCGCTCAATATAATTCCATCTGTATTAAGCGAAAACCAGTGTGGAGAATAACACGGGAAGCGACGGCAATTCAGCAGCAGACGCCGTGAGCGGGCAGCCGCACTCGGTGTCGTAAGGACAGGACTGCCCTAGGCACGAGTGTGCCGTGGCTTGGCGCGTGGTCGCGGGTATGGTATCAGGTGATCAAGTTATGTTGGTATGGGTATCGGGATATTTCCGAATCAGAGAGAGGACAGGAGATCACGGCGGTGTCTGGTGTAGAGAAAAAATAGAGACATCGATTAGAATTGAAGCTGTACGGCGATGTCTTTGCCGGGTTCGGGCCTTCTAGGACTTAAGATATCAGCGGTCTGTGTCGCTGCGTACGCTGAGCAGACTCAGTGTAAGTACGCGGACAGATCTACAGAGATGTGGTGCCAAAAGAGACGAAGAGAGAGACCGGAAGACGGGCGCTATCAAATTGGAGCCAAGCGATGCTGGCTTACAGGGCGCAAAATCCACCACCAGCCCGCCAAGGCTGACGACACAGACTTACCACAAAGCTCAGCGTCTTACCCATGTTTTATGCTAGGTACTTTTCTGTGGTGGATTCTACAGCACTTTCATTCGGGACATAATCGATAAACTCGTAGGCATTGTACTTACCTTAACCATAAAGTACATCTGAAATCCACTCCCTGAAGGCTTCGAAAGTCCAGCTGCATCGCATTCATCCTTTCCGATTGTGATTTCCGCCCAAGTCTACAAGTCAGTATGCATCAATGGGCATCGAGAACACGGTCGCATAACAATGTTAACGCTAACCTCGAATCCCCAATGTGCATAACGATCGCGAACTAGCGGCCCATTCGCAAACAGTGTGTATGTTGAGGATGGTGCATAGTCGAAAGCTTCACGAAATAAAAGTGACATTAAACCTACACCAGATAAAATCAGGTAACGAATTTATGCAGTGGGATTCTTGAAACGCACCTTTTCCATGAAATTCCGGATCCACTGCGACCATTTCCAGATAGTATTGCTCGTCACGACTTTCCTTCACATTTCTTTCCTTATAGACTCGTTCTGCGGCTTTATCGAGTGCACTAAACGGGCCCAGGGCCTTCTAAGGTAAGGAAATCGAAACCATCAGCCAAGAAACAGACGTAGAGATAGGCGAAAAACACTCGAAACAAACCCTAACGAATCCAATTCCCCAACTCATTACAATCGGTATCACAAGCAGTTCCGTAGATATAACATCCAAGAAACTTTTCCTAATTTTGGCCTTTTCGCTAGAAGGAAGCTTCCAGATGGAGGATGCAACGATTCTCTCTTTATCTGGACCATCAGGGCTAGAGCCCGACTCGGAATGCACAACAACTGTCAGCCGAGCGCCATTAAATGCTCGTCGATAGAGAAGCCTAAGGTATTTTTCCTGATTCCGGCGAAGACTGGCGTCTTTCGTATCCGTGGTAATTGGCTACCCAAGTAAATGGATGTCGAACAAGTCAGATTCAGAGTGGCAAACGGACGTCAGCGACTTACAATGGACAGTCCAGCAAGATAATTTTGCACGGGACTATTGATGTACGCCCGTTGGTTAAGAGCTATTATTGCGTCTAGTTCTGTGCGTTTTGCTAGACGAACAGTGAACGGGCTCTGATCAACCATGAAGGAGAGATTAGCTCTTGGTTGGAGAAAGGAAGGAAAAGTGATAAACAGAGATTTGTATCACGCCGGAAATAAGTAGTCCGAGTCTCGGAATAGGGACGGTCAAAGTGGACGGGAATAAACCCGCAGAAATATTTAAACAATTCTTGCTGAAATGAAATTTCTGCGGCCAATGATTGACCGCCCCATTTGTGATCTCGCTGAATGAGCTTGCTGATTGAAGTTGCTGAATGAATAAATTTGTTTGTCATCAGACTCGAATAAAACTTTCAGCTGCTGAATGCTGGTTCAGCGACTATCCAGCTGCTGAACGCAGAATCAGAAAATAAAATTAAATCTATTTAATTTAATGATTTCTGCACAACTTTCTGCAAACTCATTCTGTGGCCCTTTCTGCGCACTTTGACCGTCCCTAATAATGTAGAATATGCCAATATCGTTATTATTTAACTTTGGGCTTGGGGGTTAGGTATCCAACGAGAAGCGAGACCATAGTAAAGTACAGGCCACTATGGGTGTATTGCAGTGGGAGGGCTGGAGAGCTACATACGCGAGAGTGCAACAAGTTACGAGAGTGGGGCACGGAATTGAGCGTCCAATTTAGACTCTCAATCTTGAGCTGAACGCCTAATAAACACTCAGAGGCTAAGGTAAATTTGAGGATTGAGTTGGGATTGAGCACATTTTGCTCAATGGTCTTTGGATCCTGGCTGTACTTATTTTCTTTTCATTCAAACTTTCTTTTGTATACTGATACAGAGTGGATAATGTCAACATGGACCTTTTGATGATCAAAATTTCCAATTCTTCCGTCCCCCCCCCCTTGCCTGCATCTCCAAATCCTTCCATGAGTGATGGAAGTAGCAACTATATCCTTCTGTACTTCATCACAATCTTCATCAACTTCCAGAAAATCACAGTACTACATGATGTGTCAAATGATGTCTGGGTAACATCAACAAAACCTGTATGTTCTTTAGAGTGCTCTGGGCTCTCCAGAGCACTCAGAGTGTTCAGAGCAGCCAGAGAAAGGGTAGTAGCTCCAGAGTGATCTGGAGGACCATTGAGTTCTCTGGAGCTCTCTGGAGCTCTCTGGAAACTGCCCATCATTTGACAAATTTTAGGTTAGAGCCTTATTTAATCAAGAATTTCATATTGTAACCATGCAATAATAAGTGTTAAGTTCATAACTTCATATGCATCATTTATTGTACACTACCAAGGTACAGCAGTCTAGATAATACTATATAGTACTAAGTGCCACTTCTAGCCAGCTTGAATATACCCCAATTTCTGCCTCCCCATTTCCCAATCTCCAGGTCTGCCTCTGTCTTGTGGCACAACCCTCAGACATCCCCAAACACCAGCCAATCAATGCCAAAAATGGATAAGAGCCCAAGGGGTCCGGGCCGGGAAATCCCGTACCGGGGGTAGGTAGGGTGGGTCCATTCACACTGCCAATAATTATGCTTCAGCTTGGCTGAAGCATAATGGGAAATAAATTGTTTCAATCCCTATATGAAGTGTACTTTTTCAGAAAAATGTAGAAGTCGTATATTTCAATAGAGCGATGAATAAGTTGAATTCCAATATTCTGAATTGAGAACTTTATATAGATGTGTGAAAGAGAAGCTTTCAATCGGACTCTGGAAATAATAGATTCAATGTGGACTTGAAAGCCCTGCTTTCACAATAAGAGCAAAAGTAATTGTTTCAAAGAACAATTCAATTTTCCACTGAAATATTGCCTTTCGCTGTGCGGTTTGGCAGCGTCCCGGATCGGCCCGAGAATCGAAGTATTGTCTTTCGGGAACCAGCTGAAAGGTTCTTCGAAATAGTTGCTTTCACTCTTATTGTGAAGTAAAAGTATTCAGTCCGCATTGAAACTATTGTTTTTAGAGCTCAATTGAAAAGCACTCTTTCGGAAATCTGTTTAAAATTCAAAATTCAGAGGGTCTAAATGTAATTCCTTCATAAGTTCATTGAAATATCTATTTTATATACTTGTATGAAAAAGTACATTTAGCTTATATACTGAAATAATTCATTTCTCACAGTACTTCAGCCTGGCTGAAGTATAATCATTGGCGGTGTGATTGCGAGGCCCGAAAAATATTTTTTGACTGACCCTCAAAATGCATTTTTCTGATGTCCAATTGAGTCAAATAAGCCTAAGAAGTGCCTGAAAAGTATATTTAGACCAGCTACATTGTGTAGAGTGAGTATATACCTTTTTATTGCCTTTTTAGGTCATTTCATGAGTGCTTTACAGTTCTTGGCCTTGATCAATATATTTTGAGATATATGGCATCCAGAGTGAGGTGAAGAGTTTACAAAGGCTTATTAGTTATGTAGAGCATGTAAAAAGGGCAAAAGACCAGCACAGTAAGGTAAAATGGTGATCAGTGTCTCATAGTTGCCTTATTTGGTAATCACATGACCCAAAAAATCACGTGAAGGGAGGGAGGGTCCAGTGCCGAGGCTGAAAAAAATTTTCTGACTCCTGGTACGAAATTAATTTTTTCGGACCCCCTCGTAAGAGCCCACCATGAGAGGAAAGAAAGTTGCCTCAAGTTGCAACACTGGAAGGAAGTAACAGAAAAGCACAAGTCTGATGTTCAACTTTGAGTTCATGAACAGTGACACTTTTATACAATCTCCTGACAGTTTACAGCATTTTTCAACAGTTCTGTTGGTTATGTCACTTAACTTAACTGACAGCTGTTGATCAATTCCCTCAGCTCCTACACCTTTGGAGCAGTCAGAGCACTCCAGAGCATCAATTCAATGCTCTGACTGCTCCAGCAACATACAGGTTTTGCTGATGAACTTGAGCTGAATTCAGCAGAGATGATTTTGACTGGGCTGATGAACAATGGTTTTTCCATAATGCTGAGCTGATTGTTAAGTGCAAGGAGGAGGATAGTAAATAGTTTGGAGCTGGTTTTGGCCCATAAAAGCTGCCTCTGAGAGGTGTGCAATCCTTGCCAATCCTCAATCTGCAATTGGCTATAAGTGGTGAACACTGGATAAGTAAATCATAATTAAGAAGAAGCATTGAACATCATATGTATGCTCTGAACATGGAGTTCAATAGAGATGTTTTTGATGTTGTTCAATGAGAGCATAATTATACTATCATTGAGTTTCTCTTCGAGTTTATCCAAGTCTTGTTCATTGATCTTATTCTGCAAATCATAACATAAGCTTGAAAGTTTCTATGCATATAATTTTACTTACCTGGACAATCTCAGGCTCTAGTACACCATCAAGGGTGAGTTTGATTTTAAACATCCCTAGTCCAATGGTGGTTTCTTCAATTGTCAGTTGAGAGCCTGGATTACATCAGTGTTGAAGTCCTTTGCCATTTCTGAAGAAGCTGGCACTGTACTAGAGAATATGCTTGAGAAATCAAAGTAAAGTAAGTCCGCAATAAGAATATAAGATGGTACCTTCCAGTCTTTTTCTGAATATGCTTGGTCACTCCAAAATTGCCTTTCTGCTCCATATGACAGTTAGGGGTTGATTATTTTGCATATTTCGCAGCTCATTGTCATTGGGGAACTTGGATAAAAGTTTATCATCTTCACCCTCCGGATTAGGCTGTTCAACTGGGTCTGTAAAGTAAAATTTAGTGATTGTAAATAATGAGGTACATCAGCAAATTCCGAAAGTTATGATGCGTATGACATGTATGATGGTATAACCGTTGGCCCGATCATACCCCGATCATACATCAATCATACAGATCCAGGACCCGGCGCATCATACAAGATCATACAGTCTTCATACAACCTTCTACAGAATCATACAACCTTCATACCGACTTCATATGCCAATAGTACTTACTTTTACCAATCATGTTAGATCTCCAGCCAATATATTTTAAACCAACATCTCAAATGGACAATCATTTAATGTGAAATTGTGCCGCTAGAGTACTTGCATGCACTGAGCGGTCACGGTTGCAAGAAATTTTGAAATGATGCAAGTCCATTCAAACTCCGAAACTCCACAGCTATATAGTTTCACGTGTCCCATGATTTTCGTTTTCTCTTGTTGGTGTGTCTTTTCTTCCATCATCATCATCATCAGCAAAACCTGGGTGAACTATGGATTGCTATGGATTGCTATGAGTTGCTATGAGTTGCTCTACAGCACTGTACAGAAGCTCCAATACAATCCATAGCAGTCATAGAACTGTCCAGTTCTGGACAGATGGGGACCTTGCTATGGGACCACCCAGGTTTTGCTGATGATCCTCAGCATATTTGGCCTCTACTTCCCTTTATATATATATATTTATGGCGTGACAGCTGGATGCATACAGTATGTCTACTGCTTCTCTGTCATTTGGGCTTTCATTAATCATCATTGGTTCTGAACAGGGAGGCCAGACCATTGAGGAAAAGGGTAATGCAGTTTTTTTTAGGTCTCATCGAGGATAGTAGTATCAATGATGTGGTTGACAAAGATGAGGTGAGTCTTAGCTACTTTTTGCCTTTGAAACATCTGATTTATCGATGTCTATTCTATAGTCGTTCTTTGCCGTTGAAGACTGTAGAGTTGAGTGCTCGGTAAGTTACCCACTCTACTATTTTCGCGATTATGTCTGAATGATTTTTTCCGTCATGAAAAGTGAGCCAACATTATACACTGGCACAACCGAGCCGACACTTTCCTCCAACATCTCATTTACTAGCACAAGAAATTCTTCATCTCCTGTCTTCCATCCTGTCATTACTTGCAACGGCAAGATAGGCTTGTGGCAGCATCATTTTGCAGGCACGATTGCAGAAGTAGCGGTATCACCTTGTAGTGTATAGCTGTATTAGTAGCAGCGTTGTGTAGTAAATAGTGAATGAATTTATTCTTTTTCATGTATTCTAATGGAGCGAAATGTTTGTAATGAATGCATAATAGAATTTCCAGTACGTATGAAGCGTATAACCTGTGTATGAAGACTGTATGAAGCATGTATAACGCGAGTTGACTGGCCGTATGACCGTGTATGATCGGCGTATGTCGTTACGCACTCCCCCTCGTCCATCATACACATCAAGAGGTGTATGATGGCGTATGATCGGTATGAATCACGCGGATCATACACTTGGGAACTTGCTGATGTAATACGGTAACAGCTGATGATCATGCTACATGTAACTATAACTTCGAACTTACTTACAGCTGATTGCGAAATCGGAGAGCGTTTTCGATTTCGCGCTGTTCAGGATTCTTGTTTGCCGCCAGTGACCTCCGCGCAACCTCATTGGCCAGCGAAGCTTCGAGCTCCTCAGGAGTGGAGCCCGGGTATTGAACCATTGTTTGCTCATAAATACCATCACCGAGGAGCATTTTTCGAAAACTGCTCTCCGATTTCGCAATCAGCTGTAAATCCTGCAATATACAACTGCAACACAAATTTTTTGTCCCAAATTAGCAACTGTGCCTTTATTTCTGTGACACCCAGAAAAATAGCAACCAACATTCCTTTCTCTCACCTTGCTCTCACCCAAATAGACTGGTGCCTTAGCTATAATTCTTCTGGATCATGTTCTCAGAGCTTCAAAATAAGGATACAACTATCATCAGCAAAATGTGTATGAATGATGCAGCCAGTTTCCGGAAGTACCTGACAGTGACTGACAGCGTTTCCAGAGCCCCAGAGCCCAGGACACAGAGGGTACAGGAAGCACTGGCCAGAGCTCCCAGAGGCCCTGAAATTACCTTATTTGGATATAAAAAAATATGTTGTATGGGTTTTTATTCCGAGAAGCGCTGGCAGGCTCTGGCAGGCTCTAGGAGCTCTGGGAGCACTGGGAATTTTAAGCATTCATCAGCAAAACCTGGGTGTTCGCCATAGCAAGGTCCCCCTCTGTGCAGCTCTGTACAGCTCTGTACAGAGCTGTACAGCAATTGATCAGGAATTGATACAGATCAGTTGCTGTACAGCTCTGTACAGAACTGTGCAGAGCTGCACAGAGGGGGACCTTGCTATGGGATCACCCAGGTTTTGCTGATGTTGCTGTCGAAAATACAATGCAAAATACATGTTTTGCTAATGATCAGGAGTTTGTTCAAAATTTCTTTGATTTTTTCTTGATTTTGTCATGGTTTCTGCACTAGCAACCAACCCCTCCGTGACCATGATGGTTGCCTTCCTGCAGTGAAGTACAGTATGTATTGCCTGTTGCATAATCATCTGGACATCGCCGAATTTTTTTCATTTCATTTCAATGTTTGTTTGTCCCAGGCACGGTCACTCCCGAAGTCAGGACGACCATCGTGTTTCAGTGCTCTGGGTTGTGGCATGACTGTGCCTGGGAGAAACAAACAAAGGATCAAAATTGGGCGATGTCCAGATGACAGTAAATACACTATATAGAGTATATATATACATATTGTGTAATATAAATAATCAATATGGAAACCGGGTTGCGACGTGATGTGAGGTGGCTTGTCAGTTGAGCTCAAAATTGTTGAGCCCATGCTGACAAGTCAGTCAATCAGCACAGGGTTAATTACGATGTGGCAAGTCTAGCAAGACATATGAGAAAAGTTCATCAGCAACCGCTTTACATCAGTTGAATCTCAAGCTCATTCAGTTTTACATATACTTATACTGCGAGAGACTTTTTGACAAAAAGCCCACATAGACTTTAATAACCACATGTCGTGCAACAATACCATAAATGGATCAAACCTGCCAGTAGAGGAATATGTAGAGGTTGTTGTTCTTCTTATTGCGATCATATACGTGGTGCGCTGTCTCCTTTGCAAAATTTTGTACAACTTACTGACATTGTGCATTTCAAGCTTACATTTTTCTTATTTGGTAAACAATTGAATCTTGGTGTGAATGCTGCCCTGACTTATTAAAAAACGCATCTAGGCTCCTATACAGTGCTTTTCTGGATTTACTTATACCTTGAAAATCATCAAGACCAGAACAAGAGACCAAAATTTTATCAATTTTTTCTTTCATTGCTGTATATACTTATTGCTTTGACCACTGTTCTACATATGTTGGCTGACTATGAGTCAATGCTCGTTGGGTTTGGAATTGAATCTAGTCAGCCAATTCCTGATAATGAGCAAATCAATGAACACTTCATTTTATTTTTGAATTTAAAGTAAGCTCCATTTAAATTATTTGATCTGGGTCTTATTTCAAATATTTAGAATTGCTGCATTAGCTGTTTTTACAGTAGCGAGGTAAGCAGTATACTTGACATTCAAATAATCTTTTGCACACAACTTGGAAAGTATTCAAAAAAAGCTAACGACAACAATCTGTTCCAGTGCTGTATCGGACATTGTACTTGTCAGTTATCAGGTATTCCACTAAATACTTAAACTCATAATCTTTTTCCTTGATCTAGTTATGTCGTTGCTACTTCATCTGGGGTGCAAGAAAATTTGTAATCGCTGTTCCGACATTTATATGTATTTCCACCCTCGGTGATCCCTCCACTATTTTTTGTATGAGATTCCAGTGTATATTAAATTCTGTTCATTGTAGGGGTCATAATTGCAAGTCTTGTGGAGGACAAAAAGGCCCACTCTGCCCTTTTGAGTGGAAAGTTGACATCCAGTATTGTAAAATCTATGAGTTTGGCATTTGCTGCTTGTGCTCCTTTGACAAACCTTCTTATCACTGCACTCATAGGTCAGTCAATATCAATCATGCTGTTTGCAATTTTGCCCTAGGGGATTGATGTGCTCTATTAGCGGGCAGAGTATGGTGGCTAAGCCGAGTGGCAGATTGTTATCCACATAGAAGTGTCAATCGCAAGAGAATTCACCATCTCATATCAATTGTGTAAATTGCCCGGTTTATTTTTGCCTATAAAACAAAGCTAACTTTACCTCTTGATTTCCTATTCTAGTATAGAGTCCGGCTTATTATATCCCATCACCCTAATTATTGCTCTACCATTGTCCTTACTTGTCGACATTGATGAATTGATTCCTATAGCAGTCCAAATGATGGTATGTTTATTCCTGGTTGAACTGGATACTTATGTTGACTTACGGAATGGGTCAAGGGCATTGCTGCAACACTAATAATGGTTCGAGTTAACCTGGCTTCAAGTATTGAGAATGTTCCTTGATATCCGGATATGTGAGATAGGCCATTTTTAATCATAAAGACACTGTGTTACAGGGTGAATGTTGGTCTATTGTTGGACTTTATTTATTTACTTATTTAGTTGCCATTGAGCACCATGCTCATTCACAGATCATTAAAAATTTTCTGCTGCTCACAAATACAACTATGTCATCTGTGAACACCAAAAAACCTGAACAGGGCATGTCATGGGTCACATACCATGAACTTTTGGTTGAAACAGTACAGTATTTGCAGTGAAATTAAACCTTATAAAACTGACCAGTTTACATGCACCTGCTATTCAATATACTCCCAGTGGGTAAAGAACATCATTGAGCCATCCTAAAAAATTCCAAACTCAGCTTTATATACAATTACAGTGTATGCTTTACATTTCTACTTGATCTGCTTTGTTTGGATGGGGACTTCTCCTTGTTGCCTGGCATCTGCTCATCATCATCTGATATATCCAAACCATGCTTGCCTAAACCCAGGTCACTGCTCATGAAATAAGAATACCTTACTACCTTGGTTTGAATCAAAGTGGTTGATTTCACTATTAGTTCAAATTGGCTCAAACCTTTGTAGGCTGGTCCAAGGGCAAAGGAGCAAACTCTGCCTGTGTAGTAGTTTAACCAGTTTGAACCAGTTGAACTTATAAGAGTTGGTATTCATTATATGGAGAACTGGTAAAATCAAATTATAATGAATAAAAATATATTTGAGCTTCTAGCAATACTAGATTTGTGTTTGAACCCAATTAAACCAAATAACCAGTCACTGCCAATGAACTGATTTGAACCATTGAAATCAGGGAATAAAAAAAGATGCTTCGACAATCTGAACCAGTTAAACTGCAGCTGCAAAGGTGCAAGGATGTGTGTTGAGTTGCCCTGAGATAATGGTCAGTAATATAAACCATTAAAGAAATTTGATTGATTCATACCAGTGCTCTTTCCTGATCTTTCCGGTGTTAGAATAAAGTCCGAAACAGTGACTTCACTCTGGTCTAATAGCAGCGGCAAGCCCTTAGCAAATGCGCAGGGAATAAATTCAGAAGTACTGTACAATATATACCTAATCTAGCAATAAGTTGAATTATCTAGGCTATGCATTGTATCTACTGATAAGAAGATATTGTAAAATAACAAGCGGCACATCAAGCGCATATACTAAATAAAAATGGAACCAGATAGATTGTATGGCTCGATTGCCCAATATGGCTCTATCTCCAACACACCCCCACAATCAAGATGTATGCAAACAGGAAAATAAAAACAGTCAAATAAAAAACATACAGAGATGTCATCATCAAAACAAACTATTTCATTGTCGTCCGATTGTGCATCATTGAGCACATGTCAAATTGTCGTCGTTGTCCATCTAAACAGCAACATCTTCACCATCAGACCACACACCATCAGCAGCCCAATCTATAAGACCTCGGTGAGGTCAGAGCTAAGTATCACCCAAATGAACACAACTGGACTGTAATTGTCAAGGTATTCGGTATGGGTAAAGGTTAAGCTAAGGTAAACAAGTGACATAACATGGTTTATATATGAGTGACATAACATAACATAATGACGTGTGAGTAAGTACTAGGGGGCGTTACACCCTCCCTGGCCAGATTGAGCCCACAGCTTCAATCGAGAAAGTAGCCCAGTCAATGAGCAGTCACGATAGCGTGTCGTGATGCCAGCATCGATGCGACCTGCGATTCGGACTATGACAATCACGATAGCGTGTCGTGAATGTCACAGTCTGGCACATACCTCAAGAGCGTGTTGAGATACGTACCTGGCGTTCATTTTGTGGATGAACCGGCATCAACCATGGCAATGTCTCCGGACTGGTCAGTCTGGGGGGGCACGGCACTGGACGATGAGGAGCTAGGAGCCCCTGCCGAGTTGCTGCTTGACGTGATGGCATTGAGAGGACTGCCGTAAGGCAATCCAACGCTGCTGGGTGAAGGGAGAACGGGGAAGAACACCGTTCCGGGCACAGGGATACTTGGGCGGACAAGTAATCCAGTCGACGACCAGGCATTCTCGTTGAATCCAGCCGGGACTGTACCCGTGGACACCACAGGGACTACTCGATCCCGTACCACATGTGCCCCGTTGGTCAACAAGCTATCCGTAGAACGGAAGCCAGTGAGCCATTCAATGGCGAAAATGGCAGCGTCTTCTGCCATAGCGACAGTGATGCCCTGGGAGGCGTAGAACGCCGCCACACTTCCAAGTGTAGCGTTTCGGGTTTCAGTGTCGGGGTAACGCGACATTGTGACTTCAGAGGCAACTGTAGAGCTCGCTGTCAGCGATTTGTACAGTCCTGGAGTTGCGAACAACTCCGTGGATATGAGGAGGAAACGCGTTTGCTCGATAGCGGGCGCCCCATTATGTGACCGAGGTGCCCTTCTTGAAACAAGAAGGCGTCCTCGTAGGCTGCATACCGAGATGTGATCTTCAGAATCACGTCTGATACCTCCCACAGAGTTGTTTGGGTGCTCATAGTAGTATTGAGCCCAATACTCTGGCGAGTCGGAAAGGGTCGGATTCTTCATCCGTTCCCTCGCATGTGTTGTCGTTACACCAGACGACGATGCTTGCGTCGAAGGCGCAGAAGATTTATTCTTCTTTTTGGACTTTGCTCCCGTTGGAGCGGTTGGTAAACTCCCTGTCGCGTCATGCGGGGGGAGCTCTGGTTCTAGATCAGGCAGTACTGCCCGACCCTTCCCCTTATTGACCTTCTTGGGTTGTGTGTCATTCACAAACCGTGGTCTGAAGAAGTTGGAGATGACCATACGATGTAGATCGTTCCGCTCATTCTCTGGGGTGTCAATGGCCATCTGGAGAAATTTGGAACATAGTTTGTAGATTTTCCAGGGCTCTCTTCCGGGTTCAGACCTGGCGTCCTCGTATGTCCGCAATATGCGAAACATAGCTATCACCTCAAGGACAGTGGTGAAGTCTCCGGGCTTTTTAATAGTGCGGATCCCTCCTCCATGTGCTAAAGGCACTTTCATAGCCGTGTTACGGTGTGCATCCGCTGTGTTGCTGCTGTAGAGGATGAAGCCCTCGTACGTGCGATACCCGCCATCAGGTAGGTCCTCTGGATCCACGGGCTCTCGTGTGAATGGAGTCGGAGCAGTCAAAGACTGTTCCAGCTCACCTATCACGATGTCGACAGAGTCGATATCGGAATAGTTGACCATCTCCGCGTCTTCATGCTGGGATGAGGCAACGGCTGAGACGGTGGAAGGTCCGTCGTTGGTTTGCTTACGCTTTCCAGGATGGACAGCAGATTGGGAGGTGGGAACCTGATTTTCAAGTTCCTGGTTGCAAATCCTCAACCGAGAGACTTCCTCACGGAGCAGATCTGCTTCCAATTTGAATGCGTTGCGCTCGGTACGAGCATTTTTGCGTTCTCCTCGTAAACGTTCGACGGTGCATTTAGCCTCGTTGTAGTCGTCTTCAAGACAGTCGTAATGTTGCCGTCCATTGTCGAGTTGCGAATTCAACTCTCCAATCCGGCGGTAGAGGGACACAATGTCCTCTCCGGCCAAGTTGCTACCCATGGTAGTACGTCGATAGTAATCAACACGCTCTAGGTTGGCAGCTTGGAACAACGCCTTGTTGTCAATGAAGGCCGTCCCAATGTGCACGAGCATTGCATTGCACTGAGGGCAGTGACCTCGCGCATGCAGCACAGTCCCCAGATTCTGGTTGAAGGCCCATGGCGTCACCACGGGTACCCCAGGATGTGAGGGGTGCATAGTCGAGCCTGGCGCTGGTCCAGTCATCAACATTTGCGAGTAAGGTGATGTGGCACTGCCAGTTGTTGCTGCTGGATTAAATCCTGCTGCGAAATTGGGGTTCGAGCCAGCTGTATGCTGGATCGAACCAAACACATAACTCAAAGGATAATATCCTTGAGTTTGGGTTTGGAAGCCCTGGTTGGTATTACCAGAGCTCGGTTGGGGAGGAGGGAAAGCGAAGTAGGCATGGGATTGGGGGTTTTGGGTAGGGAGGAATTGGGATTGGTGTTGTGGCGTAAAGCCGCTGCCCATCGGATTGAACGTTGGACTAAGTCCTTCGTCAATCTGGTTGCCACTAGTGGCGTTTTGTGGCACAGCAGTATGCTGTTCCATCAAGTTTGGTGCGTTCAGGTTTTCTCTTTCGGCCATGGTCGAAGTTAAACTATAAGAACTTTGAAAAATTCTCAAGTGAATCGAGATTCAATGAGATCGACGGCCATGTGACCCATGGCGGCGTTTTTGATCCTTATTTGGCCAAACATGCGCTAATGCATCAATTCCGTTACAGAATTGTCGCGTGGCAACTTCCGCCAGTCGGAAACCCCTTGCAGCTCTAGATATCTATCTAGAGCTGCCAAATCCTTACATGTATTGTAAGGTTCAGTGGTGAGATCACCTAGATTCCACTTTATGTGGAACATGAGTCTGCGGCCATCCCAGTGATGGCCAGTGATCTCTTCTACGAGCCATTCCACATCGGAGGGCTCTCCGAAGTCGTATGGCTCTGCCATCAACCTCAGCGGAAAAAGGGCATCATTGTTGGCTTGATGTCTCCTCAGTAGGCTGACGTGGAAATTGTCGTGAATTCCACGTTTGGCCAGCTCAGTCGGTAGACCAAGCCTGTAATTCGACGTATTCAAATTTGTTTCCACGATTGGATAAGGTCCAATAAATTTGGGCAGAAGCTTCACAGCTCTGCCTTTGGGTAAGGACAGATTCTTTGTTGATAGGTAGACTAATGAGTCTACCTTCAATTCAGATTCCTTGCTACGCCGTTTATCGAATCGTGGGCATCCATAAGATTTTGCAGAGCTTTGTCTGCAAATTCGCGAACGCCTGGAGGTACATTATTCGTAACTCGGTATTCACGAATCATGGAAGGCATATAGCCACCATCGAGTTCGAAGGGGGCAAATCCAGTGGATTCGCTTATACTCGAGTTTATGGCAAACTCGAGCATTGGGCATTTTTTGACCCAGTTCCTCTGGTCGGCGTCTACTGTCGACCTGAGTATCTGCCCAATAGAGCAATTCATTCGTTCTGTCGCTCCATCCATTTGTGGATGGAATGACGTGGACATTAGGAGTTTTGCTCCCAATATCCGGTGAACTTCTCGCCACCAGCGGGAAGTGAATTTGGAGTCTCTATCCGAGACTATGGATTTTGGGAGACCGTGTAGTCTCACAATCTCCTTCACGAATAACCACAATAACTGCGCTGCGGTAGTTGTCGTGGTCACTGGGATAACGTGTACCCTGGATGTCAGTCTACAGACTACCACCCAGAGGTAATTGTATCCTTGTGATTCGGGGAATGGACCTATAAAGTCCATTCCTATGGATTCCCAAGGTCTAGTGGGAATTGGAAGCGGGTGGAGTTCTCCTGCGGGCTTCTTGTTCGAGGTTTTTGCCTGTTGACAAACGTCGCAGGTCTTACAATACTCCTCGATGTGGCCATTTACACGTGGCCACCAGTACCAACGACAAACGTAGTCTGACGTTTGTTGACCCCCGAAGTGTCCCAGCACTTCATGGGCTTGTTTGGCAATAATGCCATATAAGCTTTTCCCATTGGAAGACTTTCCTCGGGGAATGCAAAGGACTTGCTCTCCTCCATGATTCGTGGAGAAGACCAGTTCATTCTCTATTGAGAATGCTGGGTGTTTCTCTGGATGGAGAAACACCTTAGCAAATAGAGGGTCGGAAGCGTATAAACGCTTCACATCCTCAATGAAGATATCCCGTTCCTGGTGGAAATCCATAGGATTTCCACCTCGTGGGCATGAGTAGAAGATGGTGATATCTTCCTCAGCTTCTGCAGGGACTGGGACCATTGGTTCTGGGACTTCGACGTTTGCTTGAAGTTCAGCAGCTTCTCGGTCCCGAGGCTCTACGGGTTCGCGAACGGTGTGCTGTTTACTTTGGAGACGCTCAGAGCGTCGCAAAGCCATGAGGTGGTCGTTGGCCAGTTCCTCGAGACCTCCTCTTGGTAGGTCGTCATGATCTTTGTCAATGCGGATATCCGCATTGACATATTTATGAATACCATGTACGTCCTCGGACGTGTCGGATTCGTAGTAGCGCGATAACGTGTCTGCGACTTTATTCGCAATCCCTTTGATATAGCGTATATCAAAGTCAAATCTGGATAGATACTCCATCCATCGAGCCTGTCGGCTCGACAATTTGCGCTGAGTTAGGAAGAACTCAAGTGCTTTGTGGTCCGTAACCACATGGACTCGGTATCCTAGAAGCTTATCTTCCCACTTGAGGAGAGCTTCTAGTATAGCCAGAGTTTCCAGCTCAAACATACGGTAGTTGTGTTGAGCTGCAGTAAACTTTTTCGACATGAAGCCAGCTGGCCTGCATGTCTGCCACGTAGGGCCTTGGCCGTACATACAGCCTACTCCCGACACAGATGCGTCGCAAATGATCCATATTGGATCTTTGTGTCGGGGGTCTATGGGTTGCAGTATTGGGGCCAATACTGCGAGTCGCTTGATGTGCTCAAAGCACGTCTGATGCGACGGCATCCATATGAAAGGAAGTTGTTCCTACACATGATGCTGAGGGGCCCGGTGTAATTGGTTACGTCGGGCATGTATGGTGCGACGTACTGGACTAGTCCAAGGAATCGTTGTATGTCATTGAAACTGCGCAGTGTGCGCCAGTTGCGAATTTTGGACATTTTGTCCTTGTCCGCATGGATGCCATGGCCGTCTACTAGATGTCCTAGGCAATCCACTGATTTTGTGAATAATTCACATTTCTCGGCTTTGAGATACAAAGCCTGTTTCTGAAGACGTTCGAAAACGTCTTTGATGTGACGCTCATGGTCTTCCAGAGTGTCACTGAATATAAAGATGTCGTCGAGATATACGTGAACGTATCTCCCGATGATATCTTGGAACGTGAGGGTCATAACCCTCTGGAAGGTGGCAGGGGTGTTGCAATCGCCTTGTACCATCACATTGCTAATGAACGTACCAAATACGTTCGCAAAAGCAGTCTTCCAGACGTCTACGGGCTCGTTCCTGATCTGCTTGTAGGCATCACTCATATCGGGCTTGGATTGATACATGTGGCGAACAAAATCCGTACGGATATGCTCTTGATCCGGGAAGGGAGTTACATCCTTCACCGTATTATCGTTTTGTTGATGATAGTCAACAATGGTACGCAACGTACCATTTTTCTTGGGTATACACAGCATGGAGGCTGCCTGTGCTGCATTAGCACAAACCCACCACCGTGCATGGGTGTATTGACCCAACTTATCACTAAGTTGGGTCTTTAGACCGTCTGGGCAGCGCAGCATGTAGTAATGATACCTGCGTTGCTTGTCGATCAAGGTGATCTTATGGTTCACCTCACAAATCGGAGGCAGTTCCTCCGGTGCACCAGACAGCATATCTGCGTACTGGTGTATTATTCTGGCCCGTATCTGGGGAATTTGATTCTCCAAATATGGGCCAAACTCGGGGAGTGTTGAATAGTCGACGCCCTCCGTGTTGTCAATAGGCATAAGCCTCTCGACTTCTGGCACAGAGTCTTCTGCAAACGAATATAGTTGATCCATTGGAATATTCTCCAATGGGATCTTGAGGAATGGCACAGAATTGTGCCTTCGATGTGAACATTTCCGGGAGCAAGAACGTTTGTGCAAACCTTTGCGGTTTGTGCTGGTTCTAGGAGAGGATTTCCTCCTAGTCTTATGTTTCTCGAAGGACAATTTGACCTTCGGGAACATTCCTTCATTTTCTGAAGGACGTGATAGAGGTATATACTACTTCTTCTGTTTGCGTAGTGGAAGCAATTTCTGCTTCCATTTCGTTCGAGTCTTGCATAGCTCTAAGCTCTGCTTGACGCTTGACTTCTCCTGGGAATTGTTCCCGAGAGAATTCCTGGATGATTTCGATATATCTATCGATATTGTCTACTGTGAACTTCTGTACCTTCGGTGAACCCGAAGGATCGTCCTCGTCGAAGCTTTCAAGGACTACTGGGAAATTTTGAGGGAAACTGCGAGCGGAACATTTGATTTCCTCTCGTAAGTATTCCTCGTCGATAACAGTTTCGACTGTTACCTTACGATTAGCTTCGGGATCACTAGTATCCCGATTAGCTAGTCAATTTAGACTCGATTCTGAGTCTTTTCTGCGGAATTTTTCCGCTTGAGCATCTTGTCTCATGGACGAGCGCCTCAAAAACTCGGCATGGACCTCCCCTACTGATAAAGTAGGTGCAGGATTCCCTCGAATAAGGACTTGTCCTTTCTCGAAGTCGAGTTGGATGCCGTGTTTACGCATGAACTGCGTACCCACAATGGCATTGTATCGGTCAATGTTGACGATGTCATAATAGACATCCTCGATTATCCCTCCATAGGAGGTTTTCATTGTCGTGCCATAATTAAATTTGGCACGACTGCCAATGGTTCCCAATTGTAGGGAATGCTAGTCTGTCAACTGATGGACTTTTCCATTGGTCAGATGGACGTGGGCGGGACTCAGTGCCTCGATAGTGCATCCCGAGTCCATTAACGTGAGGGCCAACTGGCCACCAATATCTATTAACACGGTTATCGGTTGGCAATCCTTGGGATCACCTCGATTTGGCCTTTCCATGGGTTTGCTGGATTTGCGAACCCTGTAGTTGGCTTTAGGAGAGTTCTCTCCAGACGGTGGATTTTCATCCATTGTCATACAACAATCCTCATCCATTTTATATGGATGATTCCCGGGATCTAATGAAGGAAATATTCCTTCATCGTAATCTTCCTCGAGCAGGATGGGAGGGCCTGCTCCCTCGAGGGGGTCTTCCTCCTGAAGAGGGAGTATTTCGCGGATGCAGCCAAAGAAATCATCATCTCTGGCTAGACGACCCATATATGGTTCGTCGTAATCATCCAGCTCTGCCCACTCGCCGGCCGAGCTCTCATCATCCGGTGAGTCTGTCTCCTGGAGATTGGGGACGGGATCGTTGTCCTGGTCTTCCTTCCCTTGAGAAGGTGATTTGGACGGTGTTTCGACAACCTCGTCTTCGCGAATTGCGAATAAACAAGGTTTGCCGTATCATTCGCATGTAGGGTCATTTGCGAAGTGACCTGGCTTACCGCACGAGTAGCAAAGTTTGCTTGGTGCGTTATTACTATTTCCGTTCTGAGATGGCTTACTGACTACTACAGAAGTACTAGCAGCTACTTTGGGTCTAAAGGTTGTATTCCTACGACCTTTGTCCTTATCATAGGACTTTCCGGGGCGCTCACCCAATTTGTGTCGGAATTGAAAGTGTCTACCGTCAACATTGACTGTAGCGCCTTCCTCAGCATGTCGAGGAAGTTGGGAATTCCAACTTCGTCGTTCCGTCTTCAACCTCTTGTTGAAGTATGACAACTCCACTTTTTGCGCCTTTTTTCTGGACGCAACGTAGTAGTCTGTGAGGGCTTTATTGTCCTCGATGTGTTCCACTGTCTTAACCATCTTGCTAAGTTTAGCAAGATCAGGTGAAGCACCCCGCTCTATCATCTTAGAAATAAGATGTGCGGGTAACCCATCCAGGAATTTCTTCCTAAGGGCATACGCCGTTGGTGATTGGGTCATTCTCGATCCCCAATGCTGAAGTTCAGCTTTATACGCCCTAACACCCTTTTCAGGGTCATAGGTCGTAGCCTCGAACTTCTCAGCTGCTAAGTGCATTGTCGTAGCCTGTACGAATCGGGCAAATAGCCCCAGTATGACTTTCTCGAAAGTCCAATTCAGCTGGTAACGATGAAGTCCTGTGACTTCGTCGTTGTACCAGCGTAGCGCGTCTCCGTCGAGGTAGCTTCCTACGACTTGGACGCGTTGGTCATTGTTGACCTTTCCGACCAATCGTGATATCATGATCCATTGGAGCATGGCTAGAAGCCAAGTGTCGAACTCTTCGACATTGTTAGAACCCATGAACCTGGCAGGGTTTGGGACTTTGACTCCCTTGGGCATTTCAGTACCCTGCACCAGTTCGCAGTTGCAGTAGTGTCTGATTTGTTTCTTGTATTCTCTCAGAATACCTTTGAGCCATGACTTGCGATGTTCATCGTCCTCTGTCTTGGCTCTGAGCTTCTTGATAGTCTTCTTTCGCAGTTTGCAACAAGATTTCCTATCAAGGTGCTCGTTTCTGGGTGCAAAAGCACCAATCCATTCATCATCTGACAAACTAGAATCCTCAGAATGAGAGGAGTTGGGTGGTGAAGATGGCGGTGAGGATGGGGGAGATTCATCTGAGGATGAATCATCATCCCAAGGTGTGCGGTGATGACGGGAAGGCTTTTTGCCTTTACAATCCTTGTCGTCCCTACCGTCGCCGTCATCATCTCCTTCATCCCCAGGAGGACCGTTATCACCGGGAGGAGCACGTCCTCCTACATGTTCCCCGGCTTCACCTTCGTGAAGACTTTCTCGGGTTCTGCTCGAACCAGCGCGGGATGCATTCCCGTGTGAGGTGTATTGAGAGGTAGGTCTATTACCTACCTCCTCAATGAGACGCGGGGGATCTAAAGCAGATCCTCTATCCCATATACGTCGGGGAGTTTTGGCCTTGTCGACGGGGAATCCGTCATTATTAAAGCCAATACCCTGGTCTGGGTATTTTGACTCTCCAGATGCTCGGAGGTCGCTATTCCTGAGTCGCTGTATAGCGACTCGATCTTCCTATTCTTGTTGGCTTTTGACATTGGATGGGCTGCAACTGATGCAGTGGATTCGACCTGTGTATCAGGCGGTGGGTTGGCAGTGGTAGTTCGTACCGTTGCCGTATGCGAGAATGCTACAATTGGGGAGTTATTAAACGCACCCAGTAGCTTATCTCCTAGGGTAGGATCGTGGATCCTATCCATTTGAGCCTTAACTTTGGCTCGTTCTTCGTTGTACAGGGCCAACTGTCGACGGAGCTCTTCAAAGTCTTTGTCTGGGACTTTGTCCCAGACGGCCAATGGAAGTCTCCATTGGTTCATCATCAACCGTAGCATAATTGGTACGGTTAACAGGGAATTCGCCTGCATGAAATGCAGGTGTGGCTACCTGAGTCTCTGATGCGGAATGGAATCCGCCAGAGGGTATCTGGTGAGAAGTTGTCGTTACTGGAGGTACTCCAGATTCGCGTGGTCTCTCAGGGATGGAATGATCCTTAGTCTCAGACTTAATGTCGGCGACTGAGGCACCTCCGCCGTGGGTACTCGGTTCCTCCACACCCTCTCTGGGCCTCAGCATCAGAGGGGACATGGTTCCTGAGTGAGATGCAGTATCTGCATCCGAGTTCGGAGGGGTTCTTACATCACCTCCTTGGCCTAAGCTGTTCACAAAGAACTCCATGAGTTTGGAAAACTCACGAGTTACGTTCAGGCTATTTTCTTGTGCAGTAGCACAAGATCGAGCTATGTTCATGCTATTCTCTTGCACATCTGCACAAGCTCGAGAAACTTTTTCCAGCTGTTGGTAAAATTCAACAGACTGGG
>ML770028.1:0-24570 GCA_009733575.1 Gymnopus androsaceus JB14
GCTTGAGTGTACTCTGCATCTTATCATCTGCCTTCACTACAACCATAGCATCTCCATATTTGATGTACTTTGAATGCAGTTTACTGAAAAACTCCGATGTGCTGTTGTGAACACCAATGAGAGCCTTGTATTCCTGGAAAATGTTGCGGACATTTGAATGAGAGTTGAAATGTAGTAATGGGTAGAACACTAAACAAGAAATTAGAGCAAATAAAAAATCCATTTTGAATGAGGATACTTGGAGGATACGCACACACATCAGTAAAACGTACATCGGCCTTTTCGGCACTTTTTGACAACTTTTTCTGATCTGGATCAAACTTTATTGCTGTTTTCAAAAAGGCTTGCGCGGGTCAAATTTTCACGTGGGAATGATATATGTTTGATTTTTGCATATTCAGCAATGTTCCGACTGTTTTCATTCATAGCTCACTCAATTCTTCTTCAATTGCAAAAAGCTCTTTTTTTTCTGAATCTACGGCTTATTCTACAGATACAAGGCTACAAAAATAGAAGAATATTGTGTGCTGTCCGTACATGAGATCAATCACAGCTCCCACCCGGTTTTAGCCAAGCTTTAGTTCATCCATCATCTCCACCACAAAAAAGACAAATATTGCAGCCTTGGGATTGTGTTTAGGATTGTGGAATGCTATTAGAATGGTTGAACTGGAAAATTGGTTGTGTTGAGGCTTGGATTTCCAACCTTGAAGTAGTTGAGTTTGGGTCAAATGAGCAAAATCAGATAGTGGTATGTTCTGCGAGTCTTTATGCCCTGGACTGAAACCTAACTCGATTCAGTTTTCAGTAGACCTGGCTCCCTAGGTCCAAATCCAATAATTCCGGTGACAACTTTTGCAGTGATCATCGACTTCTGCCCACGCCCAACATTGACGACCGAACCTGACCTCCCCTCAAATCCACAACTGGTACACATACAGCCAACTGAGGTCTTTGCTTCATGCATCAGGAAAAATGGTCTGGGCCAAGGATAGCCTAGGTAACCTAAGCCTCCTAGGTTACAGGGGCTGGACTTGGGATGGCCTAGGCAGCCTAGGCCTCCTAGGTTACCTAGGACTATCTTAGGCTGCCTGAGGTTTCCCCAGGGTTCTTCCAGGTTTCCTCAGGTTTCCTCAGGTTTTCTCAGGTTTCTCAGGTTTTCTCAGGTTTTCTCAGGTGACTCAGGTTGTCAAAAGTCCACCCCCTAATTCCTAGGTCATCCTAAAGGAACCTAGGCAACCTAGGTGTCTTTGAGTTACCTTGAGGTTAACTTCAGGCCATCCAAGGCCCAAACAGTTTTTCCTGATGTGATGCTTACTTCCAAACCAATTCTGAGTCTCGTTTGTCTTATTCTACACCTACATTCTCATATATGTGTGTTTGGACTCATCATTAATCGACAGCTAAATTGGTCTGTTTTTGGCCTGTATTGGATTGACAGTACCAAATTGACAGTCGAACCATTTCCCCGTGCTCCAGTAGTAGTAACACTAACTGTCATGAACCAACGGTTCAGTATTGGGCTGTCTTAAATTGACAGTCTCGCTGCCTGCCATTTGCATTATTGCCGTTTGCATAATAGTTGGCCAAGCCAATCTCACGGTTAAATTCTGCCAAATCGCGGTCAAAAGTATTTAGACAATTGCTCAACCGCTACTGCACCAAATCCTTTGATTTTAAGTGCAAAATGCACCCACTTATAGTGCACAGGGCGCCACATAAATTGATTTAGCATTGTGTAAAATAATTATGTCCTTACTTCATGAGCTCCTGAGTTTTTTAACACTCCATCTACATGTCCTATGTACATCTAAAATACCTATAAACGTTCTTTTACATGTCCCGCAGGGCACCATGTAAAAAATTTGTCGCTGAAGGGAGTTGCAGTGGCACTATAAAGAAACGGAAGTGCCTCATGGTAAATGATCCTTCTACAACCCGCATGTAGATAACTCCATTTGTGGTGAGAGCAGGAAGAAGTGAGTACCTGTGGAATATGGTATGTATCATCTAAAAGAAACGACTGCTAAAAGAAACAAACCTGCGCCCTCAGACAAAAAACCATTTCCTTTCTGCCTTCTTTCCACGCAAAGCCTGTGCCCAATTTCTCAAAGATGTCCGCTGGTCAAAAGAACTCTCATCAACAAAAACAGCATTTTCGAGAAGTACTCTTCTGCCAAAGTTGTAGCAAAAAGCTGCTCAATGATCCTGATTTCACTCCAATGCAGTCTTGCTGAGCTGGATTGACATTCATTAGAAGTTGTGGACAAGAGAGTGAAGGCCACATACCTTCTTCATAGTATACCCTCTACATTGCAGATAACGCCAGATAGTTGTCTCATCCACATCTACTTGCAGCCTTTCTCAGACAAGCACCCGGAGTGGAGCGGCCGAGATATCGGACAGAATTGGTCCGGAAAGATTCCGGGTTGGACCTTGCGAGTGATGGGACTCGGTGAAGCTATTGGCAACACCCTTGACACGCCGTAAGGTGTCCCGAGAGGAATATAGTAAGGCAAAGTCTAAGCTAAGCTAAGACAGTAGAACCGAAGGCGTAGCCGAGGTTCGACCGAGATCACGTGGCTGTGTCGGCTTAGTAACCGGAATCTCGGTCAATTGGTCAAGGAAGGACTCGGAATGAGTACAAGGCCAGACTAAGTTGATTTTGGAGCTAAGGTTACTATACAAGTTTGTACTACTTAAATACTGCCAATGGGGCCGATGTTCCGGGGCCGGACCGGACCCTCGGTAAGTAAAACAATAAAGTAATTCAGTACCAAAAGACAATAGTGAAGCGAAAGACAATAAAACTATAACAGGCATAAAACAATAGTGTGGGAATAGTTCCCGAGACTGGACCGGAGTTATACCGAGGTTATGCCGAGATAATCGGTCATAATACACCGGAAACCTCGGCCGAGTGTCCGGAGTACCAGAAATGGTGTAGATTGACCAATATTGGTGAAGTGGTCGAAAGTCCGGAGTAACCGAACCGATGCAATGGCCGGAGTTGCCAAGCCGATGTGATGGCCGGACTAGCCGAGCCGATACGGTGGCCGGAGTTGCCGAGTCGGTAACCGGTTGGTTAGATATAGAATAGGGTCTGAGGGCTCGGTCGGTAATTCGGTAGGCATGGCTGTAACACGGAGCTCATCAAGATACTCTACTTGGCCTACTACAAACTATGAGGTGTTGAGTATTGTGACTATATAGAGAACCAGCAACTTACTCCAGTGTCATCCATGGAGAGCATGCGCTTGGCTCCTCAAGTCTCCAAGCCAGCCTTTACCCATAACCCATGACCTTGCTTTTGATACTCCTTCATCAGGAAAACCTTAATATGCAAAATTAGCATTAAAATGACAAGAAATGCATAAAGTAGGCATAAACGCAGTTTTTATGCAATATTATACAAATATGTGATGGTTGATGCAAATTTGTCCCATATTATTACATTTTATTCAACAAGAAGCAACATTCCTACACAAATTGAGTACTCAAAGTACATACAGTAAATGGTCATGCTGGTCAGGAAATGGGTTCACCAAGAACGATTTGCACTTGTCCATCACATTACTGCTGGTCCAAGTTCAATCTGCAACTTTTCCAAAGCATGGTGTCAGCGCAACACTCCGCTTTACCTGAGTTAAATCAACAACACTTGCTAGATTTCCTCCCTCAGGTGAAACAGACCAGGTGATCTTGTAAAGCAAATGGTTTGCACCTGGCTTGCTGAATGCTGAGAACCATTCAATGTACGCAAGGTGCTTCGGCCACTTTGAAAATGGAACATCTTTGCACAAGTTGCTCATAATCACAAGAGGGAGCGAGAACACCAAACGAACTTGACCAACACGGAATGCTTGCAAATTTCAGCTTGTCAGCAGTTTCAATTTAATCATATACTATATTCACATACCTTTCACAGGTTCATTGGTATCATTGCGAACCCTAACCAAAGCTGCATCAAATCTACCTGGGACTGGTTGATTGCGGCGATCTCGACTTGAAGGCTGAATGTGGATTGAGTCGACAGTCCTGCATGCAAGCGTAACTGGATCAATACATGTGTATTTTATGAGATGGTATACTCCAATCTTGAACCTGAAGTCAGTGTCAATGTCAAGTAGAGCTCCAGATAAAGCTGGATTATGAAGCTGCACAATAAAATGTGCAAGTGCAGCATTGAAGAAGGGCACGTTGTACCTCCTATCTGCTGTTGGTAAGTCAACACTTCGGATGGTGGGATGTTTGGACATATGAAGAGTGCGTTGATAAGAGAGAGCCGGAGGTATCCAGTCCACTGGTGCAATCTTTGGTTTCCCATTATGCACCCAATCCAGGTAGCTTGCATGTCGCATCACCTTCTCCTTGCGCTCCAGCCAGAGAGTCATCTGAGGATACTCATCTTTATGATTGGTTGCACGATATGCATCCTTTGCCAAATCAATGTGGAGTTGCTCTGTGTATTCGGTGTTGGTATTATCATAGGTTCCAATGAATTTGCATTTCTCGACATAGTGATTGAGAAAGTGGAGCTTGGGAAGACAAAAATCCTTGCATACACCAAGGTCAACAAAGATCTGCTTGTCGGCATGAAACTGCTCCAGAGCATTCTGATAGATTGTCAGGGTCTTATCAGTTTGCACCGTATACTGAGCCAGATATAAGGCATCAATGAGAGCGCGGACACTTCGAATGAGACGTGGTGCTGCAAGCCCCCCAGGTAGCGGAATGTCAATGATAATGCTAAGTAGGAAACGGGAAATGTCATTATGCTCCTGTCCGGTGATATGTGAGAGAGAGCTGATGCCTTTCATGAACAGGTGGACATGATGATTTGGCGGAAGTCGACGACAGCGAGCATCAATCTCCACAGGACCAAATACATTGATGACCCACTCTTTCAAGTGTTTCAAGACTCCCTGATAGAGCTGATGCAGAATATCTGGCGCTATCGAGCGATAAACATTTGAATACTGCAGATCCTGCCAAAAAGGATGGTAGATATTCTTTATGCCTGCTTCTTTGCATGCTTTATTGAATTCTATAGGCCCTTCATCGTCAAATTTATCCAGAGCGAGTAAGATTTTCAGAAGATCGCGAACGGGATGAAGGGTGGTATCATTTCCCATATACTCTCGGAGGATTTCGCATTCCGCACAGGTTCCTGTTTTGCAACAAGCAACCAGCACCTGCTTGAGATAATCAGTGCAGTACGCTGCGAACAGAGGATGTCCCCGTCGCTCAACGCCATCACCACCTGTAAGATGAATCCCATCCAAGCCGGAAGCCGCAAGTGGAGAGACAATGTAATTCATAGCGGCATCAAATAGATTTGCCAGACTCCTTTGACGAGATGATTTATTGGTGATATGTTTGAGCTTTGAAGTTGGAAGATATCCTATCAGAATGTACACCCGGCAAGAAGGTTTGCGACGAATTTCTTTCGGAATATTTCCTATTGTTAAGTAGATAGGATAGGCGGATTTTCTGCAAAACGTAGTGACCAGAGTCTTATCTGTAGATAGGATCACTGGTATGATAGTAGCTCCGGGACGCTCACGGTCAAAAATCTCCTGAGAAATGTCAGCATGTGACATCGACTCGTTGATAGCTGGGTTTTAATTCACCTGTCTTGACCACCACCATCCCCCCGTATGCATGTCATGGTACATCCTCGTCTCTAGGAAGGAGTCCGTGAAGTGCTTCTCCAGCGCGTACTTCATGTATTTGGCGAACTGAGGCTCCGAGTACAGCGCTTTCACACAAGCATTGATATCCCAGAAGTACACTTCAAATGCCTCACCCTGTACCACAACCTCTTCAACCTGGAATGGCGGCCTGGTTAAAGGTATGTTCTTGTCTATAATGCTGTTTAACTCGTTTGCCGACTTGTACGACAGGCCAAGCTTCTCGCATAGCTGCAAGCTCATTCAGTTTCGACCTTGGAAAACATCAATTCAGCTCACCCCAGGGATACTTAACAGCTCCGTCAATGCTGTCAAGCTAGAACCTCGTGTTTTTGCCCAGCGCGCAACGTTCCAATCAATTTCTGATACAAATGGGTGCCATGGATTTTGAGGATCAGAGAGATTGTTTCAGTAACGTTCATGTTCAGGAGTTTGGCATCCGGTGGGTGCACCTGCATGCAGATTAGGATAGTGCTGAATATACGGTTGCTTGGGAAGCGTAATTTCAGCTTCGAGACGTCTGTTGACCGGGAAATCAACGTTTGGATTGTCATCAGCGAGTAGCGTACTTGGAGAAGGGGATCGGGCTTCAACATCAGAACCAAGCAAATCAATTGGCGATGGACTATGGGACAGGGATGGATTATGACTCGGTGATGAAAGTGGAGATGGCGAAGGAGGGGGTGAAGGCTCCCAGAAGTTTTCACACCTAGCATTCTCTGCATCGAACTCTAGTTCATTGTCACCAAGGTCTGAGTATGATGCATACCCATCTTCATCTGATTGACGAAATTCTTTGGCATCCATATCAACATCGACATCGACAACACGACGATTTTCCTCCAGCTCTTTAGCATTGCCAGACCCATTGCTCTCCACTCCCTCTTCCATTGTACCGAGGTCCACTTCATCAATTCCAAAGTAACGGCCGGAAAAGTCCTGAGGCCTTTCATCATCTGGCTCTTCATCGTCTGCGTAATCACCAAAATAATCTCTTTCTGGATTGACTACTGGTGAGGCCTCATCTCTTCCAAGGTCATGTAGATTCCGGATGAGCTCCAGGGGGGGCTGGTATGTATTGTTTTCGTCAAGAGCTGCACATTTGGGTTTTTGAGTTGTCCATATGTGTCTAATATAGCCATCATCGCTGAAGCTCTTTCTGCAGGATTCGCAGATCGTGGGCATGGTCTGGGTTGAATGTGAGTCCCAAAAATTTGTTCAGACACCACCGATTGACAATCAATGGAACAGAAAATTAAAGTTTTTTTGGTTTAATTTTGATTTGTTGACTGATCAATTTGTTCTTTCAACTTCAACCACCTTCATCTCGTCTTCCGAGTCGTATCTCAATGTCATATCTCAACCTGAATGGCAGTGAAGCCTCTGACTGGGCTCAAGGGCCTTCTACAAAAGACTAAATTAGTCTTGCCGGAGAACAATACACCAACTTCAAAACCGGGTATGTTACAACTTCCTTTTCTTTCTTTTGCCACTGTTCTGACTCGGATTCTTTCACCACAGACTCACGTCCCAAGCAAAAGGCAGCTCAAAATGCAATTGATAACTCAGGTAAGCTTTGGTACTATATGATTGATAGCACTGAAACGATTAACTCGCAGTTTGGTATGCTGCAGAACATAAAAAACATCCGGCGTCGGGTGCACTTGAAGAACCCGCTTCAAACAAAGCCAAAACATCCTCCAAGCCAAGTAGTATCCTTTCGATCTTTTTCTAGAGGATAATTTCGGTCTCATTTAGTTCGGTCTTGTAGTCAAGAAAAATGTTATCAAAGTGGTCCCTGTGAGCTCCAATGACGACTCTGAGGAGGAGCCTCCGCAAGTAAGGAAGGACCAGTCCAATAATTCTTGGTTCAAAGGTTGGCGTGCTTACTCTCTCAGGCCACTACTTACGCTTTTACTAGATATGGAGGTAGACTCTTGCCATCAGTACGTTCCCCCTCGTCAATGGAACTCGTCTCCAGAACAAGACATGGATCATGTTCCTGGACGTCTCCGTAATGTTCCCCCTCGTCGTCAATGGAACTCGTCTCCAGAACAAGACATGGATCATGTTCCTGGACGTCTCCATAACTCTTCACCCGAAACCCAGTCTTTACCTCCTGGAACTGACATTGATGATGCTTCATCCCTTTTCAACGACAATTTGACTGATGAAGAAGATGAAGAAGACGTTGATGGAATCCCCGATACACATTCATCAACTCGGACTCGGCAAACAGCTCCTTCGAAACGGATTAAGGAGCCAAAGGTATGGTGTCTGAGTATTGTACATGTGGACTGAGCTCACTATCATTACAGCAATCTCTATCCAACCGTGTGCAGAAATTTGCCAAGGAAGTAAGTCATTGATACCAACTACCTGTTCCTATTGAACCAGCTGACGGTGTTATCGAGGTCCCGAAATTCAAGGCCCCCGCTCTGAAGAAAAATGAGAAGGTGATTGGTTTCTTTATTCTTTGCGGTCTTTAACTGGATACTAATCGTACCAAAGCCTGTTGCTACAGCTCCCCGTGTATGGTCACCTGAAACCGAGTACAAGCCCCCCCAGTGTCAGTCAGCAATTGATCTCGATGCGCACTCAGTCTTCCGCCATGCAGGAAGTTTTAGGAAAGGCCGTAACAACTTCTATTGGTCTTTTCCTTCTACAAGATGTCTACCCTGATGTTGCGGTGCAGGAATTCATGCTTCAAAATGCTCTTGTATCTGCGGCTACAGAAGTTGGCCTTGATGAGATGGCTGAACAGCTCTGTGCTCCTGACGAGCGTAAATGGAGGAAGCCCCTTGCTGATTATGTAGGTGTTCGACTCTCTAATTTTATAATGCAGTGCCTCAGTGTTATCTTGTTAGGTCTTCAATCGTGTTGTGCATGTTCATTCGGATTTCAAGAAACATGTAGAGTCCATCATCCTGGATAGTGAGTATCCACTCACGGGTAGACTGTGTGATGTTCCGCGCTACATTTCTTTCATTACGCTCAAGTTGCAGTATATCTTTCCGCTCAAAGCTCGACCTCCGCCAGAGTTTGATGAAATGGTGAGCTTACCTTACTCTCCCTTTGCTGTTGCTCAATGTACTTCTCAGGTTGTTCCTGCGACTGATGTTCCTGTGACTGATGCTGCTGAAGGAGCAGAGAAACCCCCAATCATCACCAAGCTTGTCGAGGTAAGATATTCTTGTCCACTCGATCTACTGTTATATTAAATATCATCCTGAAAGCGGCCCTATATCCCGAATTACACTCAAGATACATCATTGGAGCTGCGGGGTGGGGCGTACAAGCACCCTGCTATCATCGCCGCCCTGTGCTCAATGTTTACTGGGCCAACATCTCCGGGTCGAACCTTCCTGAGTGCCTTTTTCTCCTCGCTTGATGAAGAAAAATACCCAGATTCAGAGCCTGAAGTACCAATGTCAATGCTAGCCTTTGCTGCCACTGCTGTATGTCTTCATTGTTGCTGCTAAAATTATTGCTATTTCACTCATCGCTACCACCATAGGTTCATTTTTGTCTGTCCAAATGGGCTACTGGCTTGCTTCATCCAGGGGAGTTCAAAAGGAGTAAGGCTTGGTCAGAATATCACAAGAACGTGGAGCTTCTGCAGAGGATGCAAAAGGACGACGTGCTACGATATCATGATCTCATGTCAAACATGTTGACTCAGGCAATGTGAGCATTATTGTTCCCAGCGATGCGTGTTCCTGATTATCAGCGGTTCTTTAGGGAGTTGGATATCAATGGAGAGTCGGATGGGGTACCTGATGTATACTAGCAAATTTCTTGAACGCGACGTTGCTCCTATCTGTCCAATAGCAATCTTCTTGAATGTCGCTCCAATGTATATGAGTATTACTATGTTAGTACTGAATGAATATGCGTTTGATGTTGATTTATTTTATGCAATGTAGTATCTGAGGACCAATGTAGTATCTGAGGAGGCTCAAGTGTTGTTCATCTGAGTGAATACTGGAGGATAAAAGTGTATGAAATTGTCTAACTTGGGAACATATTGCAGATTTTATCAAGGGACATGGATAACGGACATAACTTTGAATAATCTGCATAATCTTCCCATAATTGACAAATTTTGCAAATCTTTGGCATTTTATGACTATTTTTGCCGATTTCTAGCAACTTTTGCATATGTAGGTTTTCCTGATGTTATACAATCTTTGCAACGTTCTTGTTGGCAATCCTGAGAATTTTGCAACAGAATTAAGAGGGAGTTGTTCTCCCATGCAGGTAAGAGGTGAATGCAAGTCATCCAAGAGTGGATGCCCGCAAGTCATGAGAGTTGGGAGCAAGTGATGGACATGGCAGTGTCGTGGCTGAATGATCATTAAATCTGCCTTCAGTGACAAATTTTTTACATGGTGCCCTGCGGGACATGTAAAAGAATGTTTATAGGTATTTTAGATGTACATAGGACATGTAGATGGAGTGTTAAAAAACTCAGGAGCTCACGAAGTAAGGACATAATTATTTGACATGATGCTAAATCAATTTATGTGGCGCCCTGTGCACTATAAGTCAGTGCATTTTGCACTTAAAATCGAAGGATTTGGTGCAGTAGCGGTCGAGCAATCATCTAAATACTTTTGACCACGATTTGGCAGAATTTGACCGTGAGATCAGCTTGGCCAACTATTATGCAAATGGCAATAAATCCATCGCACTATGTAAGAGCAGTTTCGTCTAGCATCACGTGCCGCCTCTCAACTTATAGAGCCACAACGAGGTCGTTTCTCAAAAAAACGGCCCAAGGCTCTTTTTTTTAATGGCCTCCTTGTTGTTCCATTAGCGATATACGTTGCGAAAAGTCATGGCCGGACGAAACTGTGTTGCCACTATCTTACAAGAGATGAATCTACAGAATATAGGGTGGGATCAAGTGTATAAGTAGAGAGTCGAACGAAAGTGTCCCTCGCGTCCCCATCCCTCTGTCGCACCTCGAGATATAATGCGTATATACAGAAGCGAATATCACATACACACCGCCAATGTCGGGTATCCGCATCACAAGCTTCGAATCAGGTTGCTTTCCGTACCATTTCTTGAACGAAAGAAAAGAAGAGGAAAAAGACCTTGTGGTATGTGAAAAGATTTTCCGCCGTTTTCTGCAACGTTTCCTGATTGAGTTCTACCCCCAGAGTTGGATAAAATCAACTATTTCCATGACCGGCCCCGTCAAGTTCAACGTTCTGCGTCCCAGCTTCTTCGCGTTCCAAGTCAAGACGGAGAGCCTGATCTCTCTACAGGCAAACCGACTCCTGACTCCTCACTATGCTCCTGTTCCTCCGTTGAATCTCGACTCCGACCAATCCATCACCTCGGACTCGAATTGATCGTCCATCCCTTGACATTGATGGTCGTACCCCGAGGCGAGAGCAGTGGCAGACGTCAAGGCGCCATATCGGGGATCGTTATAGTCATTGCCAGGAGACTGTATTGACCCATGAGCGAAGTATCTCTCCTGGCCAATATATCCTCTCTGTACATTCACAAAGCCCGCATTGTGCCCAGGAGTTGGATACGGAAGTGGGGCATACTGTATGGCAGGGAGCGAAGTGGCCGCAACAGGTGCATTCTGGTTCCACAAATTCATGTCTCCATTAATTGAAGAAACATTCGTCGTTTGGAAGGCATCTTGCGGGAAGAGGGGGTAACGATCTTGCGAAACATCTAGCATGATAGGACTAGCAAAATGTTGGGAGTCGTCAAGGCGAGAGCACTGACTTCCGAAGGATACCCTACACTCCAGTATACTTCTCCGACTCCAACCCTCGAGTTGTTAGCAAACGCCTCGCCGGAGCGGGAAGGACCGGGAGCGAGCCCAAAATTCGCTCCTGTCACAGACGGTACCTCCACCCTAGGAGCGTGGGCGAAGGGCGAGAAAATGTCGGTGTCGGTGAACGACGAGAACGCAGACTGAGGTGGCCTCTGATTCCAGCCTTCATGCGAATTGTTGAACTCTAGAAGTTCCTCGCCGGCAGCATAACTCGTATCTCTATGATACGAGGGTCCTCGTTCAGAGGGAAAGATCTCCGCGTCACTGGCAAACGAAGCCGGTGACCCAGAACCAATTGTAGGGGGAATGAATTCAATGGAAGGATCGTAGAAGGGAGAAGAGGCGGAATCGAGTGGCTGCGTGTCATGAGAAGGAAGCACAGAATACGATGCTGATGCGACGTCGGAACAGTGATGAAAGCTGCTAGGGATGCTGGTGGATGCGGAGTTGGTATACCGTGCTTCCATGTCTTTAATTTTAGCATGCAGTATCTTTGCGTACTCGGACAGACGATTCGTGTCCCTCTCCCTCAACTGCCCATATGCATCGACTCCATCCTTGACGGAGAGATTTCTTGTTTCCTCATCCCACACTTTGAAGAAAAGCGTCCAACCGTTCAGTCTCTCTCGAGGTCGCACGCCCGCGATCAGGCGCGTCTCAATGTCTGCGATATAGCGCTGGATAACAGGAAGGTTTCTCGTGACAGAATAGTCGGAGAACAGCTCCATGAATAAGTTGTGTTCGGGCGTTGTGGGTGTTGGCGAAAAATCGAGGGTGTACTGCATCAGCGAGCTAGCAGTAGCTGCAGATCTTTAGGTTAGTCGTGTAAACACTCAAAGAAAAAAATCCGAACTAACGAATCAAAGAGCAGGAAACTACTCGAGCTTGGACGAATTCAAGAAGAGGCACAGATGAAGGAAACTGAGTAACAAGGACACAGGCAGTCCGTTTTTACACCCTTGTCGTGCGCAGAGTGACCTAATTCTCCAGTGGCAGAGCTCCTTCGGTGGTCGATCAGAATTCCTGTAGAGCTCCTGGGTCGCATTTGCGAAAGATTTCAGGGCCCAGTGAAAATCCTTTCACTGCCTCGGCCAGGTCTAAATCCCAGGAGACGCGTCTGGTTGGGTTGTCGGTTGGTTGAATGAGTAGATATCCAGACAAACCGCACCATGACTTCATCGCTTCGCCGTGTTAAGAGAACTCGATTAACCTAAGCTGTACAGGACAGAGCTACTGGTGATTTTCAAAGATCAATGCATCACTCTATCTTGCCGAGTTGGACGCGATTTTCGAGCTTGAGACGAAACGAACTGGTTCTTTATGCCAGATTACGAAACACCGAGCCGCGTATTCAAGAAAAATCATGGCCCGGAACGGAAAATCGACGCGTTTTTTCGGCATTCGGATTGCAGAAATATTCTTTGGTACGCTGGGGACTCAGTGAGAGTAGTCTACTGAAGAAAAACAACGGTAAGAGCGAGCTCAAGAGTGCATGAAGAGGCACGCACCTGAAAGTGGTTCGATCTCCATTCTAATCAAATGCTACTCCAAGTACGCCGAGGATACAACAGTGCCCAGTAGCATTGCATGTCACTCAAGTCCCCGTTGTTAGAGTTGACATTTGCACCCGGAAAACCGCAAGAGGCGCGAAATAAAGCCATGTAAGGGTCATCTCCATAAAGAACAAGGGCAGTTGCGTAGACGAAGACCCAGCAGTAAGGCGAAGGTCCAAGCTTGAGCAGCAGTCTACGAATGAGCGATAAAGACGTAGATGCGATGATGTAGGCTCACCTAGTTGAAGAATTGTATTCTTGGTTGTCTCAGACTAATATTCGCAATAGCTGTAGATATTCATTCGCTGGTCAAAGCTTTGTGGAAGCGGTCATAAAGTTCCTCGACGGAAGTCTAGAATACCGATGAGGGCTGCGCCCATGAAGCATTAGTAAGGACACACCTCATTAGCAGGCAGAAATACAAAAACTCGTGGGCAGTTGAAGTCGTATGTGTATTCGAAAGATGCGCCAGCAATGAATGGCCAGAAAGCGTGAAAAGTGAAGAGATATTGTCTGCGATCATATTTTACTCAGTACGAGTGCGTGAATGGAGTAATGACTTCTAATCCAAGTTGTCGTCGTCGAGGAAGTGAAAGATGGTGAAAGGTGTTAGCGTCTAATTCAGTTAGCGCCTCAGTAGTGCGCGCTTATATTTTTTGCCACAATAAAATTAAATATCTTTGCACCAAGAGAATCTTTCCTTTGCATAACAGCAGATATCGAAAGCTTGGAAACACGAATATCAGGTTCATGTTCCGAGTCACATCTCAGTTCTTCATAATCCGAGTGCAAGTTGTCAAGTTCTGGTTTGAAAAATCAATTTGAGATTATGACATTGTCTCGGTCTCTGAATCTCCGAGTCTTTCTTTCCTCCAGGTACTTACGTCCGATTCCCACCTCAGTCTCCCGAGTCTTTATATATTGATCTTCACCGACAAGACTTGTCCAATCCAATTCAATCCATGAAATCTGAGGACGCAAGGAGGATGAGTGGTCCCAAATCCCGAATCCCGACGCCTTTATAAAGATTCATCGTGCAAGTCGGGCGCTGTGCAGCTATTGGCCCTTTGGTTGTTGGCTCATTACAAATATTACAGGTATGTCTAGTCTTGACGGTCGTGTGCTCCAAGTTCTTTATTTTCTGACACAGGTTACTGCAGAACACTTCGAAGATCCAGATTAGCAAAACGACTATTCAGTAACTGGAATCATTTAGAGTTTACTAAAGGAGACGATGACGATCCGCGATTTCCGAGATGTACGTCGTGCCCACTCTGCTGCTCCTGGACTTTCTTTTTTCTGTGCCAGTACGATGCGTCTCCAAATCTCGCAAGGATCCTCTTGTGACCATTATGTCAGGGTGACTCATCATATATCCTTGCACCTTTGCGGCTGCAGTTTAACTGGTTCACATTGTACAAGCATCTTTTTTTATTCTCTGGTTTCACTGGTTTAAATCAGTTCACTGTTGGCAGCAATTTTCTCCTGAATATTTGGTTTAATTGGGTTCAAACACAATTTTAGTATTGTTAGTTCAAATGTATCTTCATTCATTATAATTTGATTTGATCAGTTCTCTGTATAATGAACATTAATTTCTATAAGTTCAACTGGTTCAAGCTGGTTAAACTACTACACAGGCAGAGTTCACTCCTGAGTCCTTTGCCCCGGGCAGTGGGCCAGCCTACAGAGGTTTGAACAAGTTTGAACTGACAGTGGGATCAACTACTTTGGTTCTAACTAAGGTTGTAAGGTACTTAGTCTTATTTCATGAGCAGTGACATGGGTTTAGACAAGCATGGTTTGGATATATTAGATGATGATGAGCAGATGCCAGGCTACAAAGAGAACTCCCCATCCAAACAAGCAGATCAAGTAGAAATGTAAAGCATAGACTGCAATTGTGTATAAAGATGAGTTTAGAATTTGTAGGATGGCTCACATGCATGCTCACCTTCTTTACCCACTGGGAATATATTGAATAGCATGTGTACATAAACTGGTCAGTTTTATAAAGTTTATTGTATAATTTCATTGCAATAGTAGTGCAGAAAAGAAGGTATCAGGGAATCTTCCTGATTCTTTCATAGCATGTATTAACATCTTGTATGGTTATTCGAGATCCAGGAAGGGTACACTTGCATCAAAAATGGTACATAAGATTGAAAATAAACTTAATTCATCAGAAAAAAACACATGTCCTTTGTCTTTTTGAATGTGGTCTTTCTGTGTCTTTATTGGAAATACCTGTTCTAAATGTTCATGTCTATGTCTTTCCAATTTCTTTCAGTCTTTTCATGTTTTTGTCTTTCTAAATCTGGGAGGAAGATACTAACATTGAGAAAGGACATGTTTTTGCCGATGTTCAAAGATCTCTCTCCACACACACCACAGTCCAAGTGCTTGTTTGGGTATCAGGTTCTGCGTTTCCACATCAAGGCTCACCGAATAGTACATCACTGATCTTATCCCTCACACTGGTGTCCCTCATCAGCCCACCTTTGATCAGTCTTTCATTAAGATGAGCAGCAGCAGCTCACAAGGCTGCTGGTTTGAATTTATGTCCAATTCCTCTGATGGGAGCGAGTGTGACACGGCGGATGAGCTTTTTTTAATCATTTGTAGCTCGGATTTAGCTACAAATATGCTACGGGAAGTCATCCATTTGTGCTCGAAGATTTTGAGCCTGGCCAGCTACGAAAGATCAACGATGCAGCGGAGCGAAGGATCCCTCGTCGAGTGAATCCAATGGATAGACGAGAAAGAAAGAGCTCGAACATCAGCAAAACCTGAGTGTTCGCCATAGCAAGGTTTTGCTGATAAATCGAATTTATTAGTTTCAGTGCCAGCTGCGGCCCGTTTTGCGGCAATTTCAAGCTGGCGGTGCACGGAGATCTCTTCCCACGACTTCCCTTCCTCTCCCACTCACCATCATCTCCAATCTGCGATGGATGTTAAACAAGAAGCACAAAACGGAGATTCGAGGTCTTGGTTAGCGGCTGCGTTATCTTTCCTGCCATCCGTATCGCTGCTAGAGTCTCAGGCCGACACCGACGTCCCAACAGTAGTGCATGAGACCAACTCGGACATCAACCTCGAAGATTTGCAGGTATGGACACTTTTGATCATGAGCATCCCGAGCTGCAGTAACAATCCTTTCATATAGCGGCTGCAGACACTGAATATCATGAGCCAGCAAACGCAATATCGTGATGCGCGTAATGCCGCCATCAGAGAGCTAACGGAGTTGGCTGACGCACCTGTGTCATCATTCCTTTTTCGCGTCCTGGAGATGTTAGCCAAATTTCTCGCCATCGAAAGGATTCCGAAGAAGGGTTCAAATGGAGCGCTCTACGAGACATTGGTCTTCTCTGCTGCCTCTGCACTATGCGGGTACTGTAGGGCAGCGCATAAAAACACTGTTTTGAATGTTGGTATGCTTTGCATATAATTTTGGACCTCCCTCTTACTGTATCCTAGGACGAAGGCTTTAATGACGCTTATATCCTCATTTTCCCCAGTGCTCTCCAATGGATCAACTTCTTTCATGATGATTTATTGCATGATCTTACCCAAGATGTTAATCTGCGCAAGAATGCCTGGGCCAGCACAGTTTCATTCCTTGACAAGGCCATTGGTAATCGCAAAATTTTTAGCATACTTGGAGATGATATAACCCTTTCCGTGAGCTTCTTGTGTGCTGCTCTGATATCAGTCACTGAGTCTCTTTCAGGTTGTCAAGCTTTGGGTACTTGAAGCAGAATACTACAACAATTCATTCTCCAGCAGACAATTGCCCGTCAAACTGTTGCATAAGCTCACTGGATGTTATCCGGGGCAGTATCACGAGAGGATCATCACGAGTGCTATGGAGTCTTTGGGAACCAACGCTGCTCAGGCAGCTATACATCATTTATCATCGACTATTGGCGACGAATCTCATTTTGAAGAGACCCGAAGTGAGATGATGATAGTTCAGATGATGCTTTCAACAAGTCTGTGTCTACCCCACTTCCTGTTATCAAATGGGATTCTCCGACTTTTGGTCAAGACACTCTCGTACGCGACCCGAGAGTCACACACGGATGATCCTACAGCCAGCGAAAACAAAGTTTGGATCATCCAAAATTCATGCGAGATGCTTCAAGTAATGATTACCAGGACAACGGGTGTGGCGATGTGTCGCCAAGCCCTTGACTTCGGAATACTACCACCACTTTTGCGTGCTGACAAGTGGCACAGACAACTTACACCTGCACACTTTCTCCGTGTTCCTCATATTCATGTTCAGTGTCTCATTCAGACTCTGGCCACATATACCATTTACCCATGTGTACTTCGTGCTGCTGCTATTGCCATTGAAAAGGTCCCTGCAAAGTTGGGAGCCAACCTTGATGAAGGAGGACCAATGAAGCCAGCATGGAAGCAATTTAAAAGAGTGGACAAAGAACGCATCCAAGTTCCAGGAGCACCTGCTGGTCCTTTTAAGCCTTTGATATGCTCTAATTTCTTTGTGGGTGTCTTTTCTTGAATGCAACCTGAATGCAACTTGGTGAGAAACTCACTACTTCCCAGTGCCCCATGACTTCTCCTTCTGAGGCCAAGGTTGTATTCAAAAGGTGCATTGGGTGTGGAGATGCACTCTAGTATGTGACCATTTCGTCCATTCCTTTCTCTCATTAACAATAACCAATAACCTGTACAAGCTGTGGGCCAGATTGTCAGTCTGTTGATTGGAAAAACCACAAGACAGCTTGCAAGGAAATGCAAGAGATCAATGATAGTGAGATCATCTTTTGTATCTTCCATAACTGCATTGATGGAGCATAAAATTAAAATCAAGACAGGCCCACTGTACCCAAAGAAGAAACAGATTTTGCTCACAAGGTTGCTCTCCATGAGCTTGAGCACTTGCACAAGGGGTTTATCTTGCAGACATGGCGCTTGAAGCCAAACAATCATTCTCCCATGACTTTGGTCATGCATCCTAATGGAAGCTGGACCTCAGAGAATGATCAATCCACCAAGATTCAGGTAGTGATTCTGGATTATGGGCAGGACTATACCTCGGACAAACTGCGACCAACCATTGAGTTTACCAGTGCACCAATGTTTGAGCATGTTAGCCTTCCCACCATGGCAACAGCATCACAGAGGTATATACAAGAGTGGAATGATATCAAGGCTCTTGCAGATAGACCTCAGAAGTCAGGTATGTACATAGGTATAGTGGTCATTTATATCCCAGAGGGGTTTTTCACAGTACAAAAATTTTTCTCTCTGTTGCCCTACTCAATTTCTTGATATGTATATAGTCTTTGCAAACATTTGTCCAAAAAGCAAATCAAAAAAATACATGAGTTTCTGAGTTTCATTTCATCTCTTCTCCCATCCATCTACTTGTACAGCTGATTGCAAAATTGGAGAGCGGTTTTGATTTTGCATTGCTCAGCATCTTTGCTTACATCTATGACATCTGCACTGCCCTCATTGGCCAGCAAAGCTTCAAGTGGATACTCCAGAGCTCCTGGAGCTCCTGGAGCAGCCACATCAGCAAGACCTGAAAGTTAGCTGGAGAGGTCAGAGCATTGAATGGATGCTCTGGAGTGCTCTGGCTGCTTTGGCTACTCTGAAGCTGTCCAAGCTGTCAAAATCAAGTCAAAGCTGTCAAAACTGTCCTGATTGGAATAATGTTAAGAGTTTTGCAGTTGGGTTGCCATAATTCAACTGTCAATATATACACCAGTCAATGCCGTAAACGGAAAACATCATATAAAAGGCCTCGCCGTTCAACTCCAAGTTCAATGTTGGACTTGTACTTTTTTTTTCTTATTTCCTTCCAATGTCCATTGTTGCAACTTTGTTGAACTTTATTTCCTCCCAATGTAAGTTCTTATTTGTTTTCAGCATTAACTGAGCAATATTTAGAAGTGTTCAGTGGTTGTAGGGGCAGAGGCTGGCTCGGAGAGTGGGAAATGGAGACGCAGAAATTGGGAAACAACAACTATAAGCTTACTACATAGCGTATTACTACTTAGTCAGATTGCTCTGCCTCGGCAGCATATAATGACAACAATAAATGATACATAGAAATTTTCTATTATCATTGCATGGTTATGATCATTGATGTACTCTAATTAAATGGTGCTTGGTATTGGTTTGGTACCCTGAATGTTGAATGATGGGTGGTCTCCAGAGAGCTCCAGAGAGCTCAATGGTCCTCTGGAGTACTCTGGAGCTGCTTACCTTGCTCTGCATCAATAACTACCATTTCAGCTGGCCCGAAATGGAATAATTCAGCTGGCTTGGGAAATTTATGCTTTCAGGTCAGCTGACGCTGATCACTTCAGGCCTGGTCTAAAAAATATCATTTCAGAAACATATTGGAAATAAGAAAAGAGCTGCAATGGATTTATTGAATGTTTGACCTCATGCGGGCCCAAAGACCATACATGTGTATCTACAAGTAGTATTTATACCTACAAAAATGCATATGTCACATCAGCAAAACCTGTACCATCACAATACATTTCTTTCGTCTCTGGAGCAAGGATAGTAATTCCAGAGATCTCCAGAGACCTCTGGAGATGCCTGGAGGATTTTGACAGCTTTTTGACAGCTGTCAGAGCTCTGGAGATCTCTGGAGACCTCTGGAGACCAACCAGGTTTTGCTGATGCATAACTATCACATATAGTCAAGGGGCTGCAAATAATTAAGCACCCAACCGGGGGTCGGTTAGTTAGTCCGGCCATCAGGCCAGAAAAAAAAAGTTCGACACCCCTCTAAATGGGTGATTTGGGGCATTTTTTGGGCCACCTTAGTCTATTATATTTACCACCAGATGTCTAACTGAGTTCCTCTCATGATTCCTTCATTTCTAGTCATTTTTAAGGACCACAATCACCTTTCTGTCACACTAGTCACATAGCATTAGATACTATTAGATAGTACACTTCAGTGATAATGTTTTTTACAAAGTGTCCATTCAAGATTCATAGTATATATATATACCATAGATATCACCAAAAAAAGCTTGGGATAGTTTAACTGGTAGCTCTGAGGCAGAAAGATACAATATCTAATCTCGATATACCATATATGGTGCGTGGGAATGCTTACGTAGTTAGTTAGTCTGACCAAAAGGCTGGTTCCGAAAAGTTCAACCTGCGGTCAACTTTTCAAAAGTTTGCAGCCCCTTGCATATAGTTGTTGGAATTCGGTATCAGCTGGTCAAGCTGGATACGGCAATGGGACATTGGAGTCCCGCAATTGGGGTCCCGTCGATCGGTGATAGGGATATTGTATACATATTTTAATAAGCATATGATTATCACAGAGTACTTATATAGACTGTAATACTTATGTATGGTACTTGTTTGCCTCCGGGCCCAAGAGAGGTCAAATGTTCAATCAATCTATTGCTGCCTTGACACTTTGAAAACACTTAAAAAACAGCTCAAGGACGCTCAGGCCAAGAAGAAGCAATTCACTAGGACACAAATTAATTTAAGAAATACCAAATATCCTGGCGGTATGCACTATACAGTTCCTATTATTTTACTGTTTGACTGATCATATCTCCCTAAAGTCATGGCCAAAAGTTTAAAGGAAGAGATTGCCACTCTCAAAACCCAAATTCAAGTCCTCAAGAATAATTCTACCGGTGAGTGCTGACCCAATTGGAATCACTAACAACAAACTGACAATCTGCCTCCAGCAATGGTAGTCGACTCGGAAGGTAGTGTTCCACTGCCAGGAAATAATGCCGTTGAGTGACTTGAAGGCTCTTGGACCTTGCCATGTAATAAAATCTTCCATCCATTCTTCCATCCATCCATCCATCCATCCATCCTTCCATCAGTTTTAGATGGTGCAGAACTGAATTCCGCTGGGCCAATTCAACCGGGTTCTGGGTGTATTGATCCAGCACTTACACTGATTGACCATGGCCGCGGAGGTGGGTAACTCAACCTAGGTTTTTCATTACTAACTATCTTTCAGGAGCACAAAATCCTCTGAAGGAGCCTGAGCCAATGGAGCAAGATCGATCTGGCCCAACTTTGCCAGTGATCAGTGCAATTGGGGAAAATGCTGCTGAGCCGACTCAAGCAATCACTACAATTGAGCAAGCTTCACCATTCATAAAAACTGGTGAGCAATAATTTTGGAACTATACATGCTTGGACATGCTGGAAGCATCCAAGAAAGTATAGATGTCATTTTACTGCATTCATTTTGGGCGTATTTGACTTCAAGTTTTCATTTTACCAGGTTTTTATGTAACTTAACGCTTTTTTCTCAGACATACCAGAATCTTTTTGTAACTCTCTTCCATTCTCCAAGGTCAAAGCATTTGAGAATGCCTGGATTGGGTACAGGGACCAAGCTGCAGGTACCAGTACTGTCAAGGAAACCGCATTGATGAAGGCAACGGAGAGCTTGGCAAATGCTGGGTTAGATATTTGCCAGAGTCTTACTATTGATAGCACTGCCGTCAAGTGGCCAGTAAATTCAACATGCATGAATTAGCTCCAACTCATGCAATAGCTCTTTGAGAATGGGTTGTAAAGTTTCTGGAGACCAAGGATAATATCTCGTCTACAGTATGTTATGACTCTTGGCTTCGTTTGCAGAACCTGACAGTAAATAAGTACACAGGCTCAGGAAGCGGGGGTAGATGATTCCAGTGCCCAAGTCTATGCTCTGGTGGGGTTCCTACAGCCTGATGCAATTATCGCTGGTGAGTTATTTATTACATACACTGAGAAGTATTATTGATTACTTGAAAAAAGCCTCGAAAGTCAATTTCGGAAAGCTTTCTATCTTTGATGAAGGTGGTCAGCCATGCAAGCTTACTCTGACCATCACCCTGGCTGCACGCACAACAATGGCATCCTATTCCAATACCATAGCGCAAGGTCCCGCAGTAGCAATGGCTGTCTTTAAGAACCAAGTATATTTTAATGTTTTCTTCAACTCGGTGATTGCTGATTTCTGGACTTACTAGAGCAATCGCAGAAAGTGTCTGACTCACTCAGACACAAACTGGCAAGGAAAATCAAAGTTAATTGGGGCATGCCTTGGGCATCTTGATTGCGGTTGTCCGAATATACTTGCACTGGTTGAGCTGTTCATCAAGAAACTCACTGCACAAAGCCCATTATATTGTGCCAAAGTGGAGCTTCTAAAGCATGAGATGAGTAAAGTTTACAGTGGATACAAAGAGGACACATCTTTCAGTGCCGCTAATCTTCTCACTGTCCAACATGCATTGACTGCAGTTTCTGGACTCTCCGTTGAAGCAATGTTGCAGCCAGCGAAGGAGCGGTACATGGTTACCTCAGAGTGGGCAGTCAAAGAACTTATTGGACTTGTCAATGAGGAACACCGTGAGGGGATGACCAAAATTGCAGCAGATCTTCGAGCCATTCTGTCTACCTACAAAACCAAATAAGTATGTACCTTCGTAGTGTTATAAGACGATAATAATTTGGTGCATATGTAGATTTTTGATGCTTCTGCACAGTTATGAACAGTTTACAGCAGGAGGTGGTGAGATAGCTATGTCAGATTTGGACAGTGTCATTTTCAGACACTGGCTTTCAATTTCTTAGCTGTCCATAAATTACAACCGTGAATATTCAACACACATGGAGCAGTTGCAAGTAATAAGTGCTCAGTCAGCTTGAGCACTAACTAGCTGACATTCAAAGAATCATCTGCTGAAAGTGCTGCAGACATTGTATAAAGTTCAAATGTGGCCAGGTGAGTCCCATTGACCCTAATTCACATAGGAAATCACCAAACAAAATTCTAATAGAATCTGTTTCCCTGTTTTTCCATGTCAGCCACTGGATGTGGCAAAGAATCATCTGCTAAAAGTGTTACAGATATTATTTGAGGCTCGAACTTGGCCAGGTGAGTCCTATGGACTCTAGTTCCCACAGGAAATCATCAAAACAGAATTTTAATAAAATTATTTTTTCCTGTTTTTCCATGTAACTTGTTTGGGTATCAGAGGATGTTGCCACACATGAATCTCATACCTAATGAGTTCTTGATACTGCAGAGGAAAATTAAACAAAATTAAAATTAAACTTTTTCAAGTTAATATGTATCAAAATAGTGCTACAATACATATATACAATTTTGGCATGTCCTGCAATTGAACTCAGCTGGTTAGCTTTTGTCGGAAGGCCTGACCTTAATCCAGAGTCGGCGCCAACAACCACTTACAACCACTAAGTCATTTGGATTTTGTTACATTTACCTAACCATACATCTATATACCCAAGGGGGATTCAGCATTGAAACAGCAAACGTATAAGCTCACAACGTGACCTGTCAGGTGAAATAAGCACTGTAAATGCTCAAGAACTAGGGTTGCGTAAGAAACTAAGAACTTAGGTTTCTGACCACCTCATGTGACTTTGAGGTTTTAAACTGTTTTATACCTGTTTTATACCAACCTCCTTCTGAGCTCAGATGTTGAGGTATATATAGAAGATCTAAATTTTTTGAAATTCAGCTGTCAGCTTGTCAGGATGCATCTGTGGATGTACTAATCATGGCACTCCACATGCAAGCAGTGAGTCTGGTAAAGTCACTTGCCCAATCTAATTATGAATATCCTTGGTACCCCATTAACACAATACCTACCTTTCTTGATATAATATCCAAAACACTAGCCAGATTCCAAAGTTGAATTGAACCATTAAGCTCATTTCCGACTCCCAACCAACTCCCTTGCCAACACCCGGCTCATTGAGAGTACATACATACATTGAGTAATGACTACTGAGCATTATTAATTCTACTAAAACTCTACATCCCTGTTCACTTTGATTTCAACCTCTTTGCTATACTGATATTGAAATTGTACCTGCGCCGCCATAGGCGGCGGGAGAAAATTTAGTGCTTTTTTTTGGAGCATGTGACCGGTTTAAAACCGTTTTAAACCTGTTGAAAACACCCCCTCCAGAGGCCTTAGGTATATAACCTCATTGAAAACCCTCCAGAGGTTTCTTACGCAACCCTATCAAGAACACAAGAGAGTGTCAGAAAAGGCTTGAATTTGGTGCTAGCTCAAACCTTTGTATAGCCCAAGGTCAGAAGAACAAAAGAAAGTTGATTCATTCTCTATTCCTGGTGGAAATCTGCAAGGGCGTTGCGGAATGCTAGTAGCGCTCAGAGCGTCAATCAAAGTCTCATGCAGGGTCTTTCCTAACTAGGCAAGATAGGTCATATGTTTGCCATTTCAATGCTGAATCTTGTATATACCTATCCAAACAATGTTCCAAAACTTATACTAAGTAAATATTCGTGACACAAATGACAAATATACTCGAGTACATATTCATGCCCACCTCTAATATAGAATTGTAAGTTTTTACCACCTCCTCTTGTAAAAAACAACTGTAAGTTTTGGACACATTTCAGCTTCAAGTCTAAATTTCTGACTTGTTGGTGTATGATTTCTATAGTTCATACAGGATGACGAGTACAATGAAAGGTAAG